>JAPQRP010000009.1:6022341-6036220 GCA_037367295.1 Apogon hyalosoma | reverse complement strand
TTTTTAAAAACCCCCCCCCCCCCCCCCCCCCCCGCTAATGCAGTCTGTGGATTAGAATTCGCAGATTCGGCCAATTTTTTTTCCGTTTTGAATAAGAACAAAAAAAAAAAAAAAAGCCAATGAAGACACGGTCAGAAATATAAGGCCCGCCCACCTCATTTTCAAACCTTTATTCACCTTTGTTTGCTCCGGTTTCAACATGTCATATCTCCGGCTGTAGTTGCTCTATCAACATCAAAAAAAACTGGGAGTGTCTTTCACCGACTTCTGATGCTACGACGTGTTGAAAATGTCGTGTGATTCAGTCACCGTGGACCCTTAAGGGTTAAATATTGCACCTTTCCATAGCAGTGTTGTATAAAGTACTGGAAAGTCCCACGAGAATACAAGTACAGGTACCCTAGTAAAAAAATGACTTTGGTAAAAGTTCAAGTCACCAACTGAAATATTACTCAAATTAAAGTCTAAGTATCTAGTATTTAAGTATATCAAGTAATCTACAATGAAATGTACTCAAGTAATGAAAGTAAAAGTACGTGTAAATGTTAATAACAACTAAAGGCGTCAGCATTCGGAATATTACGCTGCTGCTCACATCAACAGATCGACAGGTTTAGTGTGGACCGTCGTTTGCACTTGTTCATTACGTGATTAGACCCAATAACAAATCATCCTCCTGACTTTGTTGCAGTCTCTGTTAATCTCAGCGGTGAAAACGCCAAATTTGCTTTAATTTATTTTTGTAGTGAGTAACGATACCGTGCGATAAAAATGTATGGGAGTAGAAGTATGCACTTGAGTTTGGAAATGTAGTGAAAGTAAAGAGAATAAAAAATACTCAGTGAAGTACAGATTGTCCCAAAACATACTTGAGTACAGTAGTGAAGTATTATTACTTAGTTACTATACAACACTGTTCCATAGTGCAAATTTTGGTCATATTTAAATATTTGAGGTCGTTTTCATCCTTTCTATGAAGTGTATTAATTATGAGATGGTTTTCTGGCTCACTGGTAGAGCGAATATTTATGACGCATCATCAAGAGTATCATTTTCTTTCTTTGTTTCTTCCTTCCTTCATCTGTACATTGTATGAAACGGAACAGAATCTTCCAACGTGCAGCTCCACTCTGACAACGGCAAATACTGACAAAGCTACACGACTTCTTATGTGCTGTTTTGTTTTGTTGGCATGCATTCAATTTAATATCACCGTGTACTTTCTCAAGTGCAAACGTTCCACCAGAGAAACTTGTCCCCTGACACGACTTCCTGCGCAAAGAGACGCAACAACTCATTAGCTTATTAAAACTGTCGGCGTGATAAATAAATGTAATAAAATAAATAACAGCTATCACGGTGTGAATAGGTACGGGTTATCAAATCTTCAACAGACACGGTGTTGATTATCATAGTGCGTCTGAACAGAGGCAGCAGCAGACCGGATCCTCCTCCTCTTCCTCATCTTCCTCCTCCTCACTGGGGTGAAGGTTTTTGTCTCGTCCTAAATCACTCTCGTTCTTAGACTCCTACGTTTTAGGTTTCATCAGGGGCCTCCGAGGATTCTCAGATTGTTTGTGAATAGGTGTTTCTTCCAAGGATGAGCTCTGAAACTGTAACCAGGTCGCTCATGTCGGCCTCAAAGTCACGAAACGAGCGTCTCATGAGTAACAAACACTAATATGACTAATAACATAATTTCCTGCGGCACAGCGTCGATCTGTGGCCGAACTGTACAGCACTGGGAGATGACGGAAATGAAATCCAGACTGATCAGTGAGCCGTGAAGAAGACCTTAACGCACGAAATGAATAAGTGTGGGCAGAGTAAAACAACAGGTCTGGAGTGGAACATGATTTTAGACATTTGGGGAAAAGTAGAAATAGAAATCTAAGAGTCTATTAACATTTACAAGCGTCTGTTTTAGTCTTTGAAAAGATGCTAAGAGGAAGTAGGAAATCACACCTGATCTGTTCTCAGATCAGTTACTGTAGGTTTGAGATATTCATCAGGCTGTCAGTTTGGGTTTTGAAGTTTTATTAGTGCGTGAGTAGTTACAGATTGGAGAGTTTAGTCAGTAATTTTAGTTTAACTTTTATCTACTTTTAATTAACGCTAAACAACTAGATTCAGTTCAGTTTTATTTGTTGAGGCCTGTATCACAACAAGGTTGTCTCACAGGGCTTTACAGAGTTAGTTGGGTATAAACAAACAATAGTCAAATAAACAGGAGATGAGGGAAATGGATTAAAAATGGATGAAAAATTATCATGATTATTTTGGACTATATTGAGGTTTGATTTGAGTCCGTTTAGAAAATGCTGATTTTTTTTTTTTTTTTTCAAGCTCAAAAATGTTGGGATTCTAATTTGACTTGTTTTCCACAGTTTCTGAATAGAAACTATTTCTGTGAACACACTGGTCTTTATAAATGCACAGTCTGATGTTGCAGTCGTAAAGTTCTAGAATCAGTGTTTGAGGTTTTCGGATATTATAAGAAAATGTTAAACGCAGGAAAAAGGAAAATCTGGTATGGTTGGATTTTATTTGAACAGGGACAGCGCACGATAAATACACTGACCTATAGACAGAGTCAAATGGTACCAGCTGAGGCTCATTTCCACCTGCAGTAGAAGTGGGATTAACAAAAACTGATTTGAATCTGCACTTCTGTTTGTATTCAAGTTTTATTTCATGTAGCAAAAGTGTTTCCTTGCTGGGGGGGGGGTCTTGGACCAAAAGCACCAACGAATCAACTCTTATGTATCCACAGACTGTATCAGTCACATAAAATATAAAGTATAAAGCGCTTTGTTTCCACTCCTGTTTTATGTTTTATGGTTTCATCAAACTAAGGCTCTGTTCAGACAGCAGGTCTTAATGCACAATTTGGATTTTTTGGGTGAAAACTGATTTTTTTTTTTTTTTTTTTTGTGTGCGTGCTCGTTCATATTACACATTAAATGCGGCTTTTATCGGTTTTGAGTTTGAACTGAATGCGACCCTGAAGTGACCCGCATGCGCAAAAGAGGTCCTGACGTAATACGAGACCATGGAAGTCAATATGTTTTTCCCGCCGCTCCTCCTCCTGGGACGCAGAACTGTGACGTTTGTTGCATTTCAATGATGTGAAGGTCGGATGAATGCAACATGGTGGTTCAGACGGAAGTCGCATCGCAAAATATCAGATACGTGTCAGATTTAGGACCACATATGAAAGTGGCCTGGGTCGGGTTTGTAAAAATCAGATTAGTGCTGTTCAAACTGTCTTAAACAGATCAGATACAGGTCACATATGGGCAAAAAAAAAAAAAAATCAGATTTGGGCCACGTTTGCCTGAGGTCTGAACGTAACGTAAAACTGAGACACTTATTTTGACAGTTGCTCAAAATAACTGTCTTATAATCTTCACCTGCTGCATCAGCTGATAGTTTACATTATAGCGCCGTTAGCTTAGCTCTGATTTTAGCCTGAAAACAGCCACAGTGAAACCACAGAGCACCCGTTTTCTGTTTGGTTTGTGTCGTCAGTGGCTGAACTAAAGATCTGTTTGGAATCCAGCGAACAAGGTCAGAACTGTCACAGTTTAGTCTGAACTGTGGATCAACAAACAGCAACTTGGCGCAGATAAGAACATCCCATAATACCTTCATATAAAAGTAGAAATACTCTGTGTAGCTCCTTTTAATTTTCCTCAGGATTTCTACAGTGTCTGCGTTTCGTCTCTGCTTTTATTGATGTTTGTATCTGTTCATCTTATCTACTCGTGTTTGACTCTTTAAACCCGTTTCTTCTAGTTTTTTTTGTGAAGTTGTTGTTGACGCTGTGTCGATCTGGTCTCATAGGTTCATGGAGCCGGCGGTCATCGTGTGCCTCGGGGGAATCCTTCCATTTGGATCCATCTTCATTGAAATGTACGCTCGTGCTCATAAATCCTTTAATACGTTCACTGACCCTCGCAGCTGCTGACGCTTCCCGTTTCCCTCCAAACTCCAGGTACTTCATCTTCACGTCTTTCTGGGCCTATAAAATCTACTACGTGTACGGCTTCATGATGCTGGTCCTGGTCATCCTGTGCATCGTCACCGTGTGCGTCACCATCGTCTGTACATACTTCCTGCTAAACGCTGAAGACTACAGATGGTGGGTGGATCAGTCCCTCTAAACATGTTCACTTATGCAGTATTTCCTTCAGTAATGTCATAATTATACATATTTAACCTAAATAATATACTTTTTTTTTTAATGATTTATTCTTTAACTGCTGCTTATTTTTTCTTTTCTGTTTCTCAGGCAATGGACCAGCTTCCTGTCCGCTGCATCCACTGCTGTTTATGTTTACATGTACTCCTTTTACTACTATTTCTTCAAAACTAAGTGAGTTTCACTCTACGTTTGCGTGTATTTAATATCATGACTGTTAACCCTATAAAACCATTTGTACCATATATGCTACATCAAGTTCTGAGACCTTTATCTTATCAACAAGATCCATTTTTTCCTTAACTTGTTGTATATTTACCGATATGTTTTCTTCCCCCTGGTGGATTATCGTCACACTACAGCCAGTGGAAAGGCTTTTTTTTTTTTGCGTTTTTCAATATGGCTGCCAACATTAAATCTTTGGTAATTTTCAAAAAGTTACATTAAGAATATAATTTATTATTGTTATTCCGTTGAAAATGGAAAAATATTGAAATTAAGGAGCCATTCGACGGAAATAAAAAGGCTGTTTAAAAAAAAAACAAACAAAAAAAACAAACCTGAATTGTTCTGAATGTTTTTAAATGCTACTGGTAAAATATATATATTTTTTGTCTAAAGTTAACGTTGTGATCAAAAAGTTGCCAAAAATGCCCAATGTATCAAATGTGACACAAAAAATATAACGGACAAAATGATATGGAATTTTTTTTAGTTTGGATTATGTTAAAAGGGCTAATAAACATTTCAATTCCAAAAACATTTGCATTTAGTGGGTTGGGTTTTCCAGGGTTAACGCTCCCGCTCTTACGCGTTTTGTTTTCCCTCTGGTGTTCCAGGATGTACGGGCTCTTCCAGACGTCCTTCTACTTCGGCTACATGGCGGTTTTCAGCACCGCTCTAGGAATCATGTGCGGTGAGTTTCATGTGCACGAAAGGACAGACTTTACAGAACCGACCTGTTCAGCTCCATCCTCTGGTTCCAAACCAAACGACTAAATGTAGATGACGGGACTGAAAAGTGCAGCACGTTTCCTAAAGTTCTGCGTCAGTCCACGGCTGATGTTTGCTGATATCAGCTGATCTGCAGCAGATTTCACTGATGACAGCCTCTGGTTTTTATCAGGTTTCTTTCATGTTTTTGACCACATCAGGGCCCCAGAGGCACAGGACAAAACATCCCTGTTTTGACCAGCTTTCCATAATAATAATAATAATAATAATAATGTATGGAAAATTTTTAAAAATGTAAAAAAATTATATATAAAAAGTAGAAAATAAAATATTAAAAGAAATTCTATAAGTAAACAAACAAGAATAAAAATATAATTAAAGTATTTGAAAATATTTGGAAAGTAAATATAAAATTTGTATTTTATTTGCACATTGCAAACAAGAAAAAAGTTATCATGAAAGTAACACCATTGTGCAGGAGAGGATAGAAGCTAAAAAGGCTTAAATACCTCATCAGAAATAAACAATACACAAAGAAATGAATAAACTTAAAATATATACATAGAGAATTTTTTTTCTATTTTCTGTTGCACTTTCAGATTTTCTAAATGAAAAGTGCTTTGTAAAAGTTATTATTATTCCATGATTGAAGGTGTTAACCTGCTTCTTTGTGGTGACTTAAAAAAAACAAAACACAAAATAACATCAAATATGAGGAATGTTGACTTTTAAACTCTGAATATTGGTATGAATATCTGTAATTACTGAGGCTGAAGCTTTAAGGAGCCAAATGAGTGGAAAATACTAGAATACTGAATGAAACTTAACACTGTCCTCATGTCTGAAAAACAGTTTCATGAAGCCACTTTTCCAGTTCTCAGTACAAATGTGTCCAGTTGAATCTGATCAATAAATCCAGCTGATTTCCAACAGCTTTAAGCCGCGTATTTTACCACAGTTCACCTGAAACCTCCTCCTGCAAACATAGTCCAGTCAATAAGGAAATAAAATACAAAGTAGATATTTTTAAGAAAAAAAAAACAATTTATAAAATAACAAAATTCTGAAGTCTATAATAAAAATCTAAAAAATATAACATATAAAGTAAAATCTATTTAAAAAAAAAACTTCATGTGAAATCTCCTGTAGACAGTCCAGTTAATAACAAAAATAAGGAAATAATTTTTTTTATATAATAAAATGCATAAAAAAGTTGAATCCATAAAATAAATCTGAATCTATCCAAAAAAAAAATCTAACCTATAAAATAAAAAAAACGTTTAAAGTCTATCAAAATCTATTATTAACAAAAATCTAAATCTTCGTGGATCCTCCTCGTTTCTTCTCGGACGCTTTCATCACCTTCAGTCAATTAGAACTCGTCAGTGTTTGCTCTGCGTCTGAATCCTTCCTCGTCTACGGTTAAAGCCGCTCTTCAGCTTTAATAACCCTTTAGCTCCTGGTCGTTTTGGAGGTTTGTCTCCTTTAATCCGTTGGTCCTGTGCTGGCTGTCTCAGTTCCTCCTTCTGTGTTTGTCCGTCTGACCTGGTGTTTGTTCCTCAGGTGCCGTCGGGTACATGGGAACAAGTGCCTTTGTGAGGAAGATCTACACAAATGTGAAAATCGACTAAGCGGCGACGCAGCAGCAGCAGCAACAACAGGGATATAAACGGATTTGCCTAGGCGTATCCTGAAAGACGGCGGGCACAAGTCATTCTTTATTACTTTTTCTTTCTTGCAAAGAGATTGTGAGAATCTCACTTTATACAAATGTAGTTTTTCCATTTTCTGAATGAATTTCAGCGCCGCAAAAACAAAAGAGCAAATCTGTGGGAGAGAAAATCAAACACACAGTTCGGTTTTTATCAGACGCTTTCAAAGTAACGTTGGGGCGAAGGTTTAAAAAAAAAAAAAAAAAAGAGGCTGACACAGCTCCTTTTTTTTTTTTTTTTTTCCGACCCAGTCCCACCTGAGACCAGAGAACATATGGTAAATGTTTATGGATGGAATAGTGAAGCTCTCTTCAGTGAAGAGGCCTAAGTATGGAAAGCCTTTTGTTCTATTGTGTCAGAATATCGCGTGTTCTGACTTTATTTCTATTTTGTATTCTTGAAGTCACTCGACGTTGCGTTACGACAGTGCAGTAGTTTGTTCAGATTTACTTCCACTGCAAAAAGATTTAAAAAAAAACAAAAAAAAAACCCAGTAAAAATGCTGTCGTCATTGAGAATCATTCCCCCGTTTCTGCCATGACTCTGACTTCCCTGTTACAGTAGCAGTCCATCCAGTTGCGGTATTTTAGTCCTGCTGTAGTTCGCTGTACGCACGACGGCCGAGGGACAGTGGAGGTACAGTAAGAACCCATTTTTAAAAAGGATGTTTGACGTGATCGCATTTCCCCGTTTAGTCTTCTGTTTTCTTAATGTTTGGGTTTGAATGAAGTCTACCTGTAAAGATAATATATGGATGAGGGGGGGAGTGTATATAACCTTAATAATGTACCTTTAGATGTAGATCCCAAATGTATTTTCGTTGTACAGATTTACTACAGGGTGTTTTTTTAATGAATCATTCAGTTCCAAACAAAAAAAAAGGTATATTTTGATTTTTTTTTTCTTTCCTGTGTTGGGTGCTTGGGGAGGGGCTGGTGGCGCTGTTACATCTTTGCCTGAAATTGCATGAAGTTTTCACCAAACCATCACTCGAATTCCACTTCTTCAGTCAGCGCTGTTTTCTGTTCTCGTTTGTTTTTGTTTTTTTTTTTCTTCCTCTGAACGTGAGCGTCTCATCCGTCTTTAAATGTAAAAGGTACATTTGGTCGACCGGTGTGGGGGGGCCGCTCACGGACACAGATCTGAGTCGTCGTCGTTTAAAGCTTTAAAAGGCTCTACATCTTCTGGTTAAAGCCATCTCCCTCCTGTTCTTTCGTTGCCTAACCTGAAACATCTTTGTGAATGTCAGAAGGAATCGGGCACTTTGCTTTGTTTCCGCGAACATACTGTACAAAGTGACGTTTCCGTACACTTAACTAGATGTTTTCATAACCACATGCAGTGCAGCGGAGTGTTTCAAAATGCTTTTTTTCCATTTTGTGTAAATACAGTATGTACCCTACTTGTATGAGAAGTGGCAATGCCTTTTTTTTTTTCTAATTTCCAGTTCTCCCCCACTGAAGTTGATTTTGGCACCTCATGTTGTGTACCAATGTCTGACTAGACATTTTGAACCTGCATATTAACTTGCTGTAAAAAGAGAAAATAAACATGTTTATGTACAGGGGTTATTAAGTGTGGTTTTGCCTCCGCAGATTATTTTATTGCACTGGTTTGAGTCAAATTCATGTATAATTCAGACTTTGTTTTTCAGATCTGGAGCAGAGACTCGATGTGAACCGTCGCCGCAGCGGGTGATTATTTCCTCAATTAATGAATTAATCATCCGTTTCAAAGCGTTTTCAGCACAACCCAAGATGTTTCACTTCCTAAAAGACGAAAACTGAAACTAGTTTTTCTTGAGTCGACTGTCGCTGTCGTCGTTTTTATTCTAATTTCAGGACGTTTCGCAGATTTTACAGCCGTCGTAACACTCTAAAGACTCCGAGTTGGTTTGTTTGTATTCACTTTGATGTGAATTTAAGAGATAAAACATCAAAGTCACACACAAAAAAGTTGATTTTTTTTTTTTATGTTAAATTACAGTTTTGGTGGATTTGACGAGAACCGTTCAACAGAATCTATTCCTGTCCAGACTGATCTCATGAAATCGCATTGTTCTCTCAGTTCTTATGGCATTTGTTGTGCTATACGTACGCATTTTCATCCGTTCGTGTGTTATTCAACGCCAATTTACGCCAAGATCTCCAGTTTACTTATCCATAACTGCTAATCGTGTGGTAAATATACATGCGAAAAGCTTAAACTGCGGACAGATCACACACCGATTAAAAGTAGTATATATATTTACGCAACTCATGACATCATGTTGGACTAAGTGACATTGTTTAGGTTTTTATTCTAATTTCAGGACGTTTTGCAGATTTTACAGCCGTCCTAACACTCTAAAGACTCAGAGTTTGTATTAATTTTGATGTGAATTTCAGAGATAAAACATCAAATTCGCACAAACAAAACAAAAAACCCCATAAAATTACAGTTTTGGTGAATTTGACGAGAACCGTTCAACAGAATCTATTCCTGTCAAAGTTTAGGACGAGGAAATACTTAAAGTACAGAATACTTTTCTCGAGGTGGACAGACGTAACACCGCAGGAGCTGAAATCGGCGGAAAAACTGAAAATACACACCATCTGCAGCTTTTTCCTCAGTCCAAATTAAAAGACGTACATTTGTTTTTATTCAGCCGCATTATTCACTAGTTGACTCTGTTGCAGTTTCAATCAGCGTCTAATATTTACTCTCATTTGAGAAAAACTTTGGATCTACAGTTACATTTATTAAAGACAACATTTTTGATCATCTAATAAATTAAAACGATTTTTTCTTTCCAGGAACAAAAAGTCCAAATTCTGATTTGAGCTTTTTCGAGGTGATTTTTTTTTTTTTTTTTTCCTCTTTTGTGACACTAAACTATAACTGTAGAAATATATTCAGGTTGTGATCTAAGAGTCACAATTTTCTGACGTTTTACAGAATAAATTCATTAATTGAGAAAATTACCGGCAGATTGACGGTGAAAACTGTTTGTGCAGGTTAATCTATAATCCAGGACGTCGAGGGGAAGGTGGTTTAATTCATTAAATAAATAAAATACTGACAAATTAAGTGGAAACAAAAACGCGCAACTGAGTGTCTTTTAAACAGCATATATTTAATCATATATTCAGCTGTGAATTAAATAGAACTTTACGAACAAGAAACTAAACGTGAACATGACATGGTTTTTCGACCGGTACCATTTACTGAAGAGTCCAGTCGTCTCTAGTTGACCTTTTCGAAGTACTCCTTGGATCCTTCTGGGGTCGGTTTAATCTGGAAAAAAAAAACAAAAAAAACAGGTCAAACTAATGACAGATGGTGGTTTTTACTGATGCGGATCCTCGTAAGGGTCCAGGTCTTGTGCTGCCTTCAGGTGCTCTCGGGAAGCGCTTTGGAATTTAAAAATGCCACCGTGTTGCGTTCAAGTGCTTTTGTTGTCACAGTGAAATGACAAAGTAAAACAGTTAATTCATCTGCTACAGCATCTTTAATCTTGTTTTACAAAATCCTCGGCTAAAAGCAGCAGAACGTGAACAAAAGCATAGTTTACGATGAAAAGGTCAAAGGTTACGTTCACCTCGTGGATAAAAATTTTTTCCAAGTTCTCCAGTGGAAAATACGACACGATGGGGCGTTCATGTGCTATTATCAAGTTCTTAACTACTACCTCTTATTTATTCTTGTTCTATTTTTTTTTCCTTTAATCTTATTTTTAATAACAAGGTCAGAGAGAAACAATGTCCTGTGCAACTAGTGAATGGACAATTAAAAAAAAAATCTTTGAATCTTCAGGGTTCGTACACATTTTTCAAGGTCAAATTCAAGCATTTTTAAGGGTCATTTTAAAATTTTTCCAGCACATCACCTTATCACTGGGGTAAAACACACATCTACAGGAATATATATGCTCTGGATTAGTATTATTTTTTACTTTTCATCACAACTGTGTACGTTGTATTATGCTCCAAACACCTAAAATTATGTTTAATAAGAGCAAAAAGTTTAGAAATTAAAGGAGAACATGAGGTTCTATCCAAAAATAAAAAAAAAATTAAAAAAAGGGAAGCCACTTGGCGTTCTTCAGACACACTCGAACCAAGATAAAAATGTACCTGGAGTCGATCTGAGAACACCTGGAAATTATTTTTTTTTTGACAGTTTTATTTTTCTAAATGTTTCACCTCTCTGTAAGTAGCTTTGTCTTGCCATCTAACCAGCAGAGCTAATATGAAAAATAAATAAATAAATCACAGAGTTATAATTCAAGCACTTTCCAGGATATCAAGCATCCGTACAAACCCTGTGAATAATTCCCATAGCACCTGAAGGCAGCATTAGTACAGGGTGGACTTAAGGGTGGAGGGGTCTCACCGTGGGGGACTCCGGGGTCCAACTGGCCGGACACACCTCGCCGTGGGTCTCCACGAACTGGAAGGCTTTGACCAGACGGAGCGTCTCCTCCACGCAGCGGCCCACGGGAAGGTCGTTGACGCTCATGTGCTTGACCACGCCGTGAGGGTCGATGATGAACAGACCCCTGAAGAAAAACAGGAAATGCGTCGGAACAAGGATGGACCTCAAAACCACCGCAGCCGCGATCTAACGCAGGGGGTCAAACATAAGGCCTACGGGCCAGAACCGGCCCGCCAAGGGGTCCGATATGGCCCCAAGTGCAAAAACTACACTGAAGATATGAAGTCGAGGACGTTACAGTCGTTTAAGTTGAGGTTCCACAAACAGACCACTGTGATCGCAAGTAAAATAATCAAATCATAACGAGACGCTTATAATAAATAAAAAAATACTGACTCCTGATTATGTTTGTGTTAGTAGAACTCAAAGCTATGGATGGATTTTGATGAAATTACCAGGAAATGTTGATACTGGCACAAGGGACAAATGGTGAAATTTTGGTGGGGGGGCTGATCTGCCTTGGTGGAAGTCTGTGCTTTTCTAGTTTTCATCTTGCTTTAATATGAAAATAATGTCAACTCCACGTTTTTCTTTGCTTTACAGTTGGGGCTTTTATCGTATCTTAGAACCTCGGACTGAATTCTCTAATTTAATTCATTTAAGTATTTAATGCTGTAAAATGATCGGAAGGCTCCAGATGCGTTTAAGTCGGCCAGTTCATATGAAACATTCATGCGTCAGTTTACGACTCGACGAACCTGTTTTACCGCGCGGTGTAATGACAGACCGCCGCCGTAACGGCAGAAGTGCACTGAGCTGATAAAAGCCTCCACCGGTGTCTGCAGACGGAATCCTCCCAGACACGTAACGGACGCTCAGGGGGTGTTTTCCTCTAATGAACGGCTCACAGCTGTGGAACTAACTGATAAACTCGCTACTCGACCAGGACTGAGTGGGGGTGGGGTGGGGGTTTTACCTCAGCGCGATGCCCGGGCCCTCCAGCAGAACCCCGTAGTCCCGTGAAATCTGCTTGTTGAGGTCTGAGAGCAGAGGGATGTGGATCTGTCCGAGACCTCCAGTCTGGAGCAGAGACACAAACAGGTTCAGCATCAGAAGTTTTTACAAAATGAGGAGCGAGTCCGGGCGTGGGACGTCAAATAAAGAGGCGAGAAGAGAAAGACAAACAGGAAATAAGCGGAATAAGAATATTTACATGGGAGAATCGAAAAGGACGACAAATACAGGATGGAAAACCTGGAGCAAAAGCATGATGGGTAATTGGAGTATTGTGTTAAATATCTCTGTTAATAAACTACATAAAGAAAAGAAAAAAGAAAAGAATGGAAGGAAGGAACATAAAATGGAAAAAACAAACTGCGACTACAAGAAAATGGACAAAAATGGAACAAATGGACTGATGACAGAATAATGTGAATGTAATGTTGTTACTCAAGCAAGGTCGGTTTGTTTTTGGTGACTGTGTGTGTATGGAATTTCAATAAAAACAAATGAAAAAAAAAAATAAAATTTTTAATATATTTATCCCACCATGGGGAAATTTCACAATTAACATACACTGTATTAAAAATACAAGTGCAGAGAAAAGGACAGATAGAAAAAAACCACAAGAGTGAAAAGATACTTGGTATTTATATAAAGGATTACAATTAAATATTATCTACATATTTACATCATTGCTCCACATAAAGTTGGAATAATGTGGTTTTCAGACTCCTTCCTCTTTTTCACTGATCATTTCCTGAGAAGACTTAAGAATGTTTTTCTAACTTTATGGGCAAAGAAATGATATGAGGGTTTTCACTACGGTCCATGAATCTGTTGGTAATTGGATTTTTCTTTTCAGAAACAAAAGAAAAACTAGTGGTTAATTGGCTTTCGTTTTAAAATAGAGGAATTAAAATTGAATTTCAAGGTGTTTTTCTTTTTCAGTGTCAAAACAGAAAAACCAAATTTAAAAAAACGGATTTATTTTGTTTTCTCTTTCTAATAAAAAAGAAAATTACTCCCTGACAAAAATGGAAAAACAGACCAAAAAATGGCTGTTTTTTTTTTTCCTTTTTCTGAGACTGAATGTTGTCATTTTCAAGGACAGAGCGTTAATGTCGAGAACACAAAGATTCTTACAAACGATGGGTTTGTACGAATCTTCCACTTCGAACAAAATTAGGAGTTTGTAGACATTCATGAAGGGAGCATGTGTACGAGGGTTAAGGCTAAGACAAGGTTTAGGGTTACGGCTAGGGCTAGGGTTAAGGCTAGGGTTACGGCTAGGGTTAGGGTTAAGGCTAAGACAAGGTTAGGGTTACGGCTAGGGCTAGGGTTAAGGCTAGTGCTAGGGTTAGGGTTAAGGCTAGGGTTAGGGTTAAGGCTAGGGCTAGGGTTAAGGCTAGTGCTAGGGTTAGGGTTAAGGCTAGGGTTAGGGTTAAGGCTAGGGTTAGGGTTAAGGCTAGGGTTAGGGTTAGGGTTAAGGCTATGGCTAGGGTTAGGGTTAAGGCTAGGGTTAAGGCTAGGGTTAGGGTTAAGGCTAGGGTTAGGGTTAAGGCTAGGGTTAAGGCTAGGGTTAGGGTTAAGG
>JAPQRP010000009.1:5984691-6006466 GCA_037367295.1 Apogon hyalosoma | reverse complement strand
GAGCAAGAGTATAATTTTGTTGCATTTATCTGAGGTCATCATTAGGTCCATCCTGGGGGGAAATATGTCTAAATTTACCTTTAATTATTGGGTCTAAAAACCTGGAAAAGTGTCAGATACTGAAATAAACCCAGTTTCATAGAAGCACCCATATAAATAAATAATCTTTGACCTTATTAAAAATGAAAATTGATTCGTAAAATGAGATCGCAAAAGGAGCATGGCCATGGAATGAATTGAATTCCTACTGCGAGGTTCCACTGTACTGAAACCATGAGCAGAACCTATTTTCCACTGGTTTGGTTTACAGATTCTTACTAAAAACTTCTTGACATTTTCTGTGTTTTCAGTTTTTCATTTACAAAAAAAAAAAAGCATGACAATTGAATAATAAATATCCGCTGAATAAAACAGTTTTGCTAAAGGGGATGAAGTCAGAGCTGCTGTTTGGTTTTCAGACTCCGCTTCGTGCAGAGGAATGTCATTGTCGCCGCCTCCATCCGTCCTGTGAGCGTCACGTTGGTCCTGAGTCTGATGATCCCCGTGTCCTTCAGTCTGTTTCCACAACTGGCAGCGGTGAGAACCACCAGACTTTCCTCTGATGTTTCCTTGCGATGACGCGATGCTGATGCCGACTTTGTTTTATAGATAAAGAAGGAGGACTTGGAGGCGGAGCTTCAGGCGGCGGCTGTGGACGGACACTTACTCTACCACCGAGGACTATGACGAAAACGTACTTTGACTCTGGTTTCGTGCAGCTTTTTCCTCCCAGTTCAATGTGTAATATTTTATTTAAAAGTCATTAAAAACAACACACGGTTTCAGATAGTAAAGTAATTTATTGGGATGTTTTTATAGATAAGAAATATTACATCAATTCATGAAAATACATTTAGTTTTGAGCATTTCTATATTGCACTGTGTTATGGAACGCCATTTATGCGACAGCCGTTTAGATGACATTCAAATGTGCTGGCAGTTGTACTTTCTGCACGGTATTTTACTGCGTTAACAAAAAAACCCCAACAAAAGTAGACGCATTAACGTGGCCTTGAATCAAGGCTCCAACACATTTTCATGAGGTTTGTATTAATGTCAACTAATGCAGAGCTCTACTTCATGCATAATTTTATTATTTACCTCCATTAACCCATAAAGACCCAGTGCTACTTCTGTGGCAGTTCCCAAATCAATATTTCACTATATTTAACCTTTCTTAAGTGATTTAACACCATTTAAATATAACATTTTCCACTATACTTTACGTTTTTTCAGTCAAAATCATGTATTTTCTTATATCTAATGTACTGATCATGTAGATGTTCATAAAAGATCAGATTAAAGCTGAGGGTTATTACTAAGGATCGACCCATATGGTTTTTTCAGGGCCGATGCCGATTATTAGTAGTCAAGAAGGCAAATAACACCTTTAGCATTATAAGTACGACGGAAACCGGCCATTAGTTATTACATTAGAAACAGAGACAACTGAAAAAAGTGACTTTTTCAGCTAAGATATCAAGAACTGAAGATAAAACAAGCATCTCCATCCACTGTCATTGACTCAACTCCACGGGTTTTACTGGTGAATCAATGTTGTAGAAGATGACTGTTTCCACGGTAACTATGTAGCCTCTGAACGTCCAAATGGGTCATATCTGATGACCATGAAAAGATGAAGAACTGTATTTTATACCAATTATTTACATAGATTGACAGGATTAATGGACCAGCAGGTATTAAACGGTTTAGATCAGTAGATGTTTGGGTTTTTATGGGTTAATAATTGGATTAATTGATGTTTTGCATGAATCTGTTTGATCAGGATGCAGAAAATACATCGGTTAAGACACATTTTAATGTCAGTTAAACACAATCTCAAAGTTGAAATGCGCATAAATGATACAAGGATCATGTCTAATACTGAGGCACAGAACCGTCTGTTTGGCAGCGTGGATGAGAGCGTATTTAAAAGCTGAAACGTTAGCGTTAAACGTTAACGATACACAATTAAAAAAAAAAAAACAGAACCTGGACGTTGAACACATGAAGCAGAAAAACTCGACGTGTGAACGGAAGCGTCTGATGAGGAAGCTCTTCTACTCAAAACTGGAAATAAAATCTCCACATCACAACACCGACGGCCTGGATTCAAGTCGTGTGCAGATCATTAGTAAAATACAAAAAATGTGTCATTGTTACAAAAATGATAATAAACCACACGTTGTGCAACGTCTCCTGCAGCTGTGATCTAATAACCACGAACAACGCAGTTTCTGTCGTCTCAATACTATAAACTGTTTCCACATGTTTCACAGTGTCATATGAGCCCAGTTTAATGCGATGCCAACGCTGGGCAGTGCACACCTATGGACTGTGTCGCTTATTTTTCACTAGATTGATATTTTATTAGATTTATAAAAAGACATTAACTGTAATTTTTTGTCAATAAGAGCTAATATTAATCTGACGACATAAAACATTGTGATATTAGTACAAACTCTGAGTCAAACTGTAAATTATCAGCGCAGTGAACGGCTAAAACTCCAAAAATCTCTGTACTGTGACGGCGTTCTACGAATGAGCCGACACGCAGACCGGTTCATATCCGTAAGAGCTGCTCGGCAGCTGCCAAATGAAACAGGAAGTTCTCCGTGGCAGGAGGGAAATGATGCTGCTTTAAGGCGTCCAGCGTGAGCTTGGAGTCGTCGCACTCATTAGCCAAGGAGACCAGGTTGGACAGAATCTCTTTGGTCTTCACTGAAATGTCCTGTTAATTATAATAAAACCACAGCCTTCACACTCACAGCAACGTACAGGGTGATTTGGTTTGGTTGACATGTCATTTTTAACCCCACAGTGTGAGCTTTAGTGAATGATTTGTCCCTTTGTTGTAAAGCTGGGGTGTCAAACATGTGGCCCGTGGACCAAAACCAGCCCGCCAAAGGGTCCGATCCGGCCCGCGGGATGAATTTTTAAAGTGCAAAAATTACACTGAAGATATTAACAGACAGTGGCGTTGAACTGGTTTTAGTTCAGGTTCCATATACGGAACAATATGATCTAAAGTAATAACAGAATAATAACCCATAAATAATGAGTCCAAATTTTCTTCTTGGTTTAATGTGAAATAAATATTACATTATGCCTATAAATAATGACAACTTCAAATTTTTTTCTTTATTTTAGTGCAAAAAACAATTATGAAAATATTAACATTAACAAACTATCCTTTAACAATAAAATATGAATAACTTGAAAAAATATGAACTGCAAATATCTAAAGAAACTTAAGTGCAATTTGAACAATATTCTACCTGTTACTAAATGTTTTGTGCATTTGATGTGTAATGCACATGCATAAAGGATACACTGAGGCAGAATATTGTCAAAAACGCACTTCTTTTTCTTAATAAATTTATTTTTTTCAGGTTTTTTTGGGTAGTTTGTAAATGTAAATATTTTCATAATTTAACATTTTTTTGCACTAAACCAAAGACAAACATTTAGAGTTATCATTCATTATTATAGGTTATTATGCTGTTATTTCACTGGTCTGACCCACTTCAGATCACCTTGGTCTGAATGTAAAACCTGAAAGGAAATGCACTTGACATCCATGTTGTAAAGTATCATCCATCACTGCTCTCATTGTGACGTTGCATAAAATTCTCTGCATCTGCGACACGTTCAAAACCCACATAATCGCCTCTATGTGTTATAAACTACTCTGTTCTAACATGCAGTGTTTGCGGTCGCGTGCACAGCTCCGTGTGGGCGTTCTCACCTTGATCACCTGACTGTCGGACCGGTCAGCGTCCTCAGCCGACTGGACGATGAGATGGCCAATGTCTTTGTGCAGCTTCCCCATGGCCATGGCCTCTGCGGTGACAGAGTGAACATACGTCTGAGGAACAGCCCTTTTAGGCGACGTTTACACGATAATGATCTGAACCGAAAACGCAAAAGTGGTGCCGCGTTCTCACTTTTAACACTGGAATAAATCTAAATTTTATCAAGTGTATTTTTCTCATTTCTAGTCCAAATATCTCATCACACTTAAAATAAGACATAATCACCTAAAGAGGAACTTTTCAGTGAAATATAAGAACTGATTTTTAGACAATAGATCTGGAAAATCTTATTTCAAGAAGTCTTACCAAGATAATTTTCACTTGTTCCATTGGCAGATTTTTTGCTTAAATTAAGCAAAAAAATCTTGAATTAAGCAAAAAATCCGCCAATTTAGACAGTGACGCGAGAGTGGAGCGTTTTTAAGATTTTCACTTTTTTGCGTTTTCAACCCCCAAAAGGCTGTTGCGGTCTAAACGAAAGTCACATCTGATAAAATATTTTGTCCTTTTCACCCTAGAGCGTTGCCGTGTAAACCGGGCCTTAGAAACGCAGCGTTTCTCTGAACATCCTGTACCTTTGGCGCTCTGGGACACGGTGATGGCGCTGTCTGGAAGGCTGACGTACACATCAAACAGATCCGATCTGTTGCTCACCTCCGGGTCTACGAATCCTGCTACGTACCCTGCGGAGAACAGGAACATATTGGGAGATAAATAATTCACTCCCACGCAGTGAGATGAGAGCGATGGCGGCGCAGATGGCGTCTAATCACCCAGCATAAGGAGGAGAGTCGACACATAGGTTTCCTGTTAATTAGATAAATAAACAGGAGACGTCCTCACCAGGGCATCTGATTAAATCCTCCAGTTCGGTTTCAGTCAGGTGCACATATGGATGGAGGATGGACCAGTCCTTCCTGTGCCACGTCAGAGCCGGAAGAACTCTAAAAACCACAGAGGAAGATGAAAGAACCTCCAGCAGCAGGTTCTAAATGACCTCAATCATCAGTGTCATGTTAAACCTTGTAAACTCCAGCAGCGCTTCGATACGGGGGTGATGGACCACAATCCTCTTCTTCAGCATGAGGGCAGTGTAGAGGATGATGGTCTCCATACCGAACTGAGACACCACATCTAAGACAGAGCAGAAAATATGGACCTGAAGGACCCACTTCTACATGTGAAGTAAACCCAGCTCTGTTTCCAGTGTTTATGAACAACAGGAAGAAAATGGACCCATCACATTTAGTTTGATGTTGAGGGGATTTAAAGATGACATGTAATGGAATTATAATGACAACTAAATCACAAAACTAGAAAAGCACATTTCCTGAAAATTTCATCAAAATCTGTCCATAACTTTTTGACTTACCTTGCTAACAGACAGACAGACAAACTAACCCCCATGAAAACATAACCTCCTTGGCGGAGGTAATAAAAGTAACTGTAATCTACTACAGTTACTGAGAATAACACAGTTACAAATTACAGCTTGTGTTGGACCTGACAGTTTTATTTTGGCACATTACTTATTATCCAGGTTCTTTACCCAGATCTTTTTTGTACTTGTAATTGCCCCGCCCCCTGAAGGGGAGGCAAGGGCTATTGTTTTTGCTTGGGTTTGTTTCTTTGTTTGTTAACACTTTAGTAGTAAAACTGTTGGTTGAATTCAGACCAAATTGGGTTTATAGATAACCAATGACTAAGAATAGATGTTTTGGGAAAAGTAGGTCAGAGTTCCAATTTTTTATGAATTTTTAAAATCTTTTTTTTCCTCATTTACTAATAATGGGTGAAAGTTCCCATGTCTATAAAAACATCAATTTTGTTTCAATGTATTTCAAACTTGGCAAACGTATAGAGGCAATTGATATGCCGACATCAGCACACCCATAAACATGTCTGCTGCCAGCTGGATCGAAGGCCAAAATAAGCTACAATATGTGCGAGGGGCGGGGTTTGTTGTGCCTGGCACCACTTGTTTATTATTATGTGTAGTGTTTGTTGTTGTGTTCTATTTTTTACTCTTTTATTTGATTTTTATTGTGTCATGCTGCAGCTACACTGTAATTTCACAGTTTGGGATAAAGTTCATCAACAACAAGTGTTTTTAAGTGTTAGTATCCATCCATCCATTTGGGATGTTATTATCTTTGCTATGTTGTCATTGGTTGATCCATGGTTCAGACTAAACTGTGACAGTTCTGACCTTGTTTGTTTGATTCCAAACAGATCTTTAGTTCAGCTACTGCCCAAAGCGCTTTACAAGACCTCACATTCACCTATAGGTGGCTGCTGCCATGCAAGGCACTGCCAAGCCCTACTGGGAGCAATTTAGGGCGCAGTGTCCTGCCCATGGACACTTTGACATGCACTTCGACGTGGAGGATTTGAACCGCTGACCCTTGGGTCATTGGATGACCCACTCTTCCAACTGAGCCATAAGTGTATATGAGTTTTAGTTTGGAGAGGAAAACTTGATGATACCATAATACAGATGTGTGTAAACTATGAGCTTTATACTTCATTCAGTGCCTGATACGGTCTGTGGATAGAGTTGATTCATTGGTGGTTTTGGTCCTTAGTGTGTTCTGATACTCGACTTCCATCACTCACCAGGATCAGAGATTAATGCTTAGAGTGGACAATGGGATTGAGTCAGTTTCAACCCATTACATTAAAGTCCAAGTTACCTTTGACTGAACCGGCCAAATACGCCTTCCGGACGTCATAGTCTTTGATTAGAAATGATCCGTTCTCGTCGCTCTGGCAGATGCCTTTGGTGAGGACGGTGATGTACGCCTCCATCATTTTTACCGGACTGCCGTGTTTGACATACATCCTGAATCCAAAGAAAATAAATAATCTGAATCTGCTCTGTTGTGTTGACAGGGATGTGTTTGTACATGACCGACTATTAAAGCAGGACCCTGTACCTGCAGAGTATTCTGCTAAGAGCGGCATACTTCTCAGGATTGAAGTCTTTCGCTGTAACAACGATTGAAAAATGAGTCACCTTGAAGGAAGAAAAACAAAAACACAGACATCAGTACACACAGACAGAAAAACAGACAGACTTCATTTAAAGTCAATTCAATTTTGCCTCCAAAGCCCAATGTCACATATTTACCTCAAGGGATTCAACAGCCTATACAATACACAACATTAAGTAAAAACTCCCCATAAAACCTTTAACCTGAACAACAGACACAAAGATTTAGAAAACCCCCATCCACAATCACAGATGATTAACATTAAGTGGTTCTAGTTTGCCTCATAAATGTCTAAAAATCAACACACTGTACCTTACTGAGAGCCGTCGGTTCCTGTACCTCGACTGTGGTGATGTAGTACCAGGTGCGACAGAACTGACCGAACACAAAGGTGTGGAAATCCCGGCCGTCCTGTGTCAGACAGCATTTACTGAGCAGAACCTGCCTGAGCTGTGAATCCACTGATGGATAACACCACACCCACAGAGTGTCTCCATTCACATCTTTCTCTGGTCACATAAAAGGAAAACAAAGTGAATCAAACTGGATACTTTACCCAAATACTGGTCTTAAGTATAAGTATGAGGTACTTAGATATTACGATAGCTAGCTAGCTAGCTAGATAGATAGATAGATCACTATAACTAAAGAAATTACCTACAATGAACCATGCAACATGAATTAAAATGAAAGATACCTGCAGGAAAAATAGTTAACTTTTCATTTCCTCTAGTGCCAATAGTTCATGCTGAATATGAATAAAATCACTTCGTGCAAAATGTGGCAATTAATTAATAATGTTTTGGTTTTAATTAATATTTCATGCAGTTTCATCTGACATTTTTTTAAGCTGTAAAGTAAGACTAAAGTCACAGCACCAGAACAACATAAGCTAAATATAAACTAAACTAAAACTAGTCAATTCCTCAAAATTAAAATGAAACTATTCCTATAACCACAAAATTTCGGTTTAAAGCCCTGGTTTATGTTTGGTGACACTTTGAATTCAGTAACAAGTAAGCTTATAAGTTTGAGTAAAAGACATGCTGAAGATACTGAATTTATTTTCTTTGTTGTTTACTCCTTTTTTTCCAAGGCAACAGAGAAAACTGGAAAAAGGATTCAAACTGACACTATGCTAACCCGTACATGTGACAAAATCCAGTAATTTTTTTCAGTGGTGCATCTTTAGGTGCATCCGTTTCAACAAAAACAAATAAGTTTAATGCAAAAATTGTTTGGCATGCAAGTAATGGAATGATAAGTATATTATTGTCCCAAATGATCATAATATGCTTTTTTTTTTTTTTTTTAAATAAATCAAACCCTGCTGCTGTAACTGAAAGATTACAGGTGGTTAAATGAGCTTAACCTTAAACATGTGCAGCAGTAAAAGGAAACATAAACTTAAACAGCAAAGTAAAACTATAACATACAGACACAGATTACTTTTACTTTCAACTGAGTACATTTTGCTTATATTATTGTAGTGTAGAAACTATTTTACTTCAGCAAACGGTCTGAATACGTCCTTTTCCATTAAAAGTAAGTATCTAAACCCATCTGTAGCAGTGGCGTAGATGTAAATCCTTTGAAACCAGACTGATATAAAGGTAGTACCGGTGCAGAGTCCTGCTGATGGGACACTTTCTGGATCACACTGGTGTCATGTGATTCTCCTACACCTCCAGAACCAGAGGCGTCACTTCATCAGAAAAAAAGCCACCAAAAACTGAGAAATGACATGTGGGGAAAAAAAGCACTTACCAATTAATCCGACGCTTAACATAAGCTGCGGTTCAGTTGCTGCCATGTTCCATACCTGGAAGAGTTCACAACACAAGTTAACAGCTGGAAACGCGCATAAACGGCTCCTCCGTGACTGCAAACTAAACCGTCCGGTACCTTAACGAGCTGCAACCGGGTCCAAACCGTCGAACGCGATGCTGGAGGTGTTTATTAAACTGTAAAGGTGATTGAAATTGTCACTGGACTGGGTGTGAGCTCTGCTGTCAACTGACTTCCCTCTCTACGCGAGAAAAGAATGTCTTCCTTATTCCGGGATAAATGGGCGGAGCCACAAGAGACAACCAATCGGTTGCGAGGGTGCGTTCACGGTTCCCGAAATGATAACGTAATACCTGGAGTTCACGTTGCGGAGCTACAGTTTTTCACAAATTAAGACCCAAAAAGGGGAAATTTGGTGTCTACCCTGGACCTCAACTTATGAAAATATGATAACATTTAAAATGTGTTAGAGCCAGAAAACAAGCCACTGGAAAGAGGGAAAATAATCTAAATGTTTTCATGTAAATTTGTGAAATATGGTTCTTCTTTCTTTCTGACTTTAAACTTCTAGAATATGATTTTTTTTTGCTAGTCATCAAAAAGTTTAAACAAGAACATTCAGAGCTTTCCCCTTGAAATATCACTTGCCTTCTTCAAACCATAATATTATTTATTATTTTTGTTTTACCTATGACCATAAAATGCCACTGTACATGTATAAGAAGACTGTTGAATCACGTTACTCTATTCCACCCCATATAAACAGGTCCACAATCCATTTTTGTGTCTTGACCCTATGTTTGGAAAAGCAGCTCTAAATAATTCCAAATGTTGCATTCATGAACCACAGTGGAGGTAAGAGGGTTGAGAATATTTCCATCAGTGAAAAATGCTCTAACACAGTATGAAAATACTTAAATAAAACAGATAAAGCAGATAAACAGATAAAAACTTTAAGCTTAAAAGAAAGTGCAGATCTGAACCGATGAATAAAAACTCTGTTCAAATGCGGCTGAGAACAGGTGGGTCTTGAACCTGGATTTAAATAAACTGACTGTTTCAGCTGATCTGAGGCTTTCTGGGAGTTACTTAATGTAAATATTAGTCATTGTACAATTGTTCCTCTTATGTTTTATACATATAATGCTTTCAGATTCTTTTTAACATGGAGGTGTACAATTGTGCACAAAATGTAGCTGAGTAGAAGTATGATGAAGAAAAAGTAAAGTGCAAGTACCTCCGATTTTCTCCTTAACAGTATTATTGTTGGTATAAAAGACTTTCTGGTTATTTTTTGTCAAAGATGGAAATGCTATTAATTGTTTTGTTATAACTGGTTGAATATAAGAGTCAAGGTGATGCTCAAATAATCTGTTAAAAATGTCTTAATTACAGTATCATGCTCATATAAATAGGAACACCATATTTCTATATAAAACAAATCCCTCATATGAGTTCAGTATTACAGTATACAGTACATTTCACAATTAAAATAAAATTATTAGTTAGTTATTTAGAACATTTGTATTTATTAAAGATTATAATGCAAATTGAGGGCTGCGTCTGGGGAGTCCTGTTATCAAATGTATCTTGTAAATGAATTGTCGATTTTAATTGTTTGTAATAATTTTATAATAAATTGACTGATTGAAATGCTTTCTAAAAAATTTTGGTGTATGTGCAGTTAAAAAAAATAATGTTCTAAAGACTCAATTTCAAATTCACAAAAAAAAAAAAAAAAAAAAAGTTATTTTTCCTCAAATTTTTGTCTCAGAAACTCATTACAAGGGTAAATTTCATTTAAGGTTTAAAATATGTTTCTTCTGCTTTCGGTGATAAGGGTAGAGTCAGGTATTTGGTTCTAATCCTGATTATAATTCATTTAGGATAATCTTTTAATATTTTTTCCGTTTTAATGATAAGGGGAAAAGCTTAGATGTGAGGGAGTCCTATCCTTGAGTAACACTGATCATTTTTCAGTGCACTGTCCTAAAGGGGCGGGACAATGGTGGAACCCATGTGACCCGGAAACAGGAAGTGACGTCAGCTCGCCGCTTCGGGAACCCTTGCTAGTTAACTCACGAGGTTCGTCCTTTTTCAGCCAGCACCGAAGCAGCGGGTGTGTGCGTGGCTTTGATGGACTGGTGAAATTTGTCAAAATCACCCCTGAGTCAGACACCTTTGAGTTTCGCTACGAGCTACCAACATGCCGGCGTATTTTCAACGGCCAGAGAATGCTCTGAAACGAGCGAACGGTGAGCGAAACACGGCTTTGCGTTTTAACGGGCTTCAGACCTGCATGCTAACCGGCTAACGCTAGCCTGACTAGCTGCTACTAGCTTAGCTCGAATGGCGCGGAAGCCATATCGCTTTATTCCAGATGTTAGAATGTACCGCACCGACCAGACCATGTTGTGGAAAACGAACGACAAATTGAAACGTAGATCGCTATTCCAGAATCACCACTACTCATAACAAAGCCATATGGTTGTCTGTAGTTTTTATTAGCTGCTGTCAGCTTGATCCTGTCATGTCAAAGCTAAGGTAATGCTAATTTCTTAGCCGTTCAACAGGCCTAAGTACGTCAGGCAGATTTAGCTAACACTAGTGCTCAGATTTGTCACGAAATTACAGGATTTCACTGTTGTCTACAAAGTTTTACCTCCATTATAGAGCGTAAGTGCAGCATCATTGACTTATCAACGTAAAATCAACATAATCGTTACTTGCTAAACCAAATCTAACTGTAACAATTGGTCCCAAGTGGATTCCTTCATTGAATTATATTTTTAAAGTTTTGGTTTAGTGTCGTTAGTTTGTCTATTTCATGTTTTCCAAATTTGTGTACACAGTCATAATACTAGGGTTAGAATATGAGTTTTCTGTTTCTCTTGTCCCTGCATCCAAGTCTAACACAACTTTGCAAAAACACTGTAATACCCTCAGGTTATATGAAAATGAAAGCACAAGTTTGACTCATTGAATATAACAATATATCGCACAATAATAGCACCCTCTCACCTCAACCAAGATTATGATGATCATATATCAACTAAATGTAAAAGTATACATAAATTGTAAGCAGTGTTTCATTATTATATTTCATGCATTTGTGGTAATTTCACCACGTCATGGCATTAATTACTGCATGTCACTGACATAAATGCATGTTGCCTTTAATTGCTGTGGATGTTGAAGGATGAGTGTGTTAAGACAGTATTAGTATTCTCATGGCATCAGTCAACTTAGCGGTCAGTTATTCCTGGTTTTGTGGTTCCTGTGAGAGCTAATATTCAATACCATCCTTATCAGTTTTATTTATTTGCTCTTGTGATAGTTTCATGATAGTAGGTCACTGCTGTTAATTAGTTGTTTATATGGTGTTATGTTCTGGTTTTTTTTTTTTTTTTTTTTAGAGACACTGAAAGCTTTAAACTGACTGCCATCTTTGGCTCTGATTTTTCTGTTCAACATGAAGTTTAAACTTTTACCCATTTTAGTCATCTTGCCCTTTTTTGTTTGAGCTCAAAACAGCTACTTTACCATTAAAAAGAAAAAAAAAAAAAAACCTTCACGCTTCAGTTTACCACAAATATTCAGAGTCAACACATTTGGAGATATGTGGTTTTAAGAAAACACAACAGGTAGCTAAAACTGCAATCTGAAAACTAACTAAACCTCAAAGTATATATACAAAAGAACACTATGAGTTAAAGTACTGTTAGATTCCTCCAGTGTATTAACATGTTAATCTGTTTTTCCATTTGCTTATATAGAGTTTTTGGAGGTGGGCAAGAAACAGCCAGCCTTGGATGTTTTATACGATGTCATCAAGAGCAAGAAACATCGAACATGGCAGAAGATCCACGAGCCCATCATGCTCAAATACCTGGAGCTGTGCGTGGATCTTCGCAAGAGTCACCTGGCCAAGGAGGGTCTCTACCAGTACAAGAACATCTGCCAACAGGTCAGTGTGGAGACATCTGCAGTATCCACACACATTGTTTATCCACTTGTTCTTCTGAGGTAATTTGTAATCCTTGTCTGTCCCCTCAGGTGAATATAAAATCTCTGGAGGATGTGGTCAGGGCTTACCTGAAGTTGGCAGAGGAGAAGACAGAGACGGCGAAGGAGGAGTCTCAGCAGATGGTCCTGGACATCGAGGATCTGGACAATATCCAGACTCCTGAAAGGTGAGGAGAAAGTCAATCAGACATAAAGCAAACAGTGTTTTAATGCTTCAGAATGCACCTGCATACATGTTACTGTTAGACCACAAAGCAAAAACACTGTTAACTGATCAACCGCTGATGCAGTTGTAGGTGAGTGTTTAATTGATAGCGGACATTGACATTAGTTTATTGTTTGACTTCAGTGTGCTCCTGAGTGCTGTGAGCGGAGAAGACACCCAGGATCGTACTGATCGTCTGCTGCTCACTCCCTGGGTAAAGTTCTTGTGGGAGTCTTACCGTCAGTGCCTGGACCTGCTGCGAAACAACTCCAAGGTGGAGCGCCTGTACCATGACATCGCCCAGCAAGGTACAAACACAGGCCGAACCCTTTATAAACGCTTATTTCTACTGATTTCAGTCCGAGATGCTTTTCATTTGTGCATAAGAAAAAACATGTGACAGTCCTTGTTGATGTTTTTTTATAAATTTCTTTCAAACTAGGGAAAGTCTATGGCCAAAAAAACGAACTTCTTCTGACTTTTACCATCTGCTGGAGTGTTAGACTAAAGATATGATAGCTCCCTCTTCCTCCAATACTATTTACGAAATGTTGAGTAAGGGTGTTTTCACACCTGAATTTCATTCCAGTTCAGGGAGTAATGTAATGCAGTGTTGCGCATCACCTTGTTTTGGTTCGTGTTCACATTGCTCTGCCCCCAACACCGCGTCCATATAAACACATGGAAAATGTGTTTTTTCATGCACTCACTGAAAATTTTGAATACTTCGGAGTTATTGTGCATGTTATTGAGCATTTCTAATTTATGCTCATCTTCCCTTAATGCAAATGAGGTATTCTATCTCTTTCTCTGTCCAAATTGCTCCTCGATTCATTTTCTCCACTTGCTTATCCGGCAGCTGACGAAAAGTATGAAGCTCATTAGCCTACTGTCTGTTTACATCTGGCAGCAGCACTTTTTCAACAGAGCTGCTCTGCTTTATCGTAATGTTTATGGTATCGTACCCAGAGTGGTAGAGAAAACTGAACTCGGTTCCAGTTGAACCAAGAAGAACAACGACATGGGCAAATGAGAACCTACACGGACAGAGAAAATAAACATAACGTGCTGCGGACTAATACCCCTCGGCCAGAATGGAGAGACAGGCGACAAAAGCATCACAATACCCCTTCAGCCAGTCTGCCAAGGGGTAAAAACTGTAGTTGTCTATTTCCATCACTGTGGTCATGTTCACGCTGTAAACCAGTGGTTCTCAAATCCGGTCCTCATGGGCTGGTATCCTGCATGTTTTAGATATTTCCCTCTTCCAGCACGCCTGGAAGCCATTATATTGTTATCAGGCTTCTGCAGAGGTTGGTGATGAGCTGATCATTAATTGAACCAGGTGTGCTGGAAGAGGGAAATACCTAAAACATGCAGGACAACGGTCCACGAGGACCGGATTTGAGAACCACTGCTGTAAACTAACTGCTCTGCGGAGCGATTGCAACCGAGCTGAGACCACCTCTTCTAAGCGGTCTCAGCTCGGTCGTTTTGTTCCGAAACAGAGCGCGATTACTGCTTTCACGTATGCCCAGTTGAACCAAGCCAAAGACTTGTTTCGGAACAACAGTGCCAATCGATCCAGATGTGAAAACACCCTAAGAAATTGATACAACCTGTTGTGTGCCATTTATATCAGTTCATCTTTTTCTGTGCAGCGTTCAAGTTCTGCCTTCAGTACACACGCAAAGCTGAGTTCCGTAAGCTCTGTGACAACCTGCGCATGCATCTGGGCCAGATCCAGCGCCACCACAACCAGAGCACCGCCATCAACCTGAACAACCCTGAGAGCCAGTCCATGCATCTAGAGACACGTCTGGTGCAGCTGGACAGTGCCATAAGCATGGAGCTCTGGCAGGTGTGAACACTGAATCCTTTAAAGAACTGTTTGTTGTGTGTTTGCACATTTTCCACTATTTACTATTTAAAAAAAAAAAAAAAAAAACACGCAATGGAAAATCCATACAGTAAGGTCTGGCTTGGACTGAAATCTGTTGTTTGTTCCTTCAGGAAGCATTTAAGGCTGTGGAGGACATCCATGGCCTGTTTGCTCTTTCCAAGAAGCCTCCTAAACCCCAGCTGATGGCCAACTATTACAACAAGGTCTCCACTGTCTTCTGGAAATCTGGAAATGCTCTTTTCCATGCCTGTACCCTCCACCGCCTCTATCACCTCTCCAGAGAAATGCGCAAGAATCTCACTCAAGAGGAGATGCAGAGGTATGTATTTTTATCACCTGTAATAAAGTGCACATGTTCTGCTCAGGTCGAGACCAAATGGTAAAATAATCTTACTCTCCATCTTCAGGATGTCCACCAGAGTCCTCCTGGCTACACTGTCCATTCCCATCACCCCTGAGCGCACTGATATTGCTCGGCTGCTGGATATGGATGGGATTATTGTGGAAAAGCACCGCAGGCTGGCCACTCTCCTGGGCCTGCAGTCCCCGCCAACCCGCCAGAGCCTCATCAACGACATGGTACATTAAGTACACAAGAATTTCTCATATCTACAAAATATGTTATAATTTGTTTCTGTTGTTACCGAAACAAATTCCAAACAATAGCATGGTCTTCTTTTAATAAGAAATAAAGCCCAACAAGGATTTTGGTGAGCATATCATTGTGCTCAAGGACTTTTAAACGTATCTCTATATAAAATGTGTCTTAATATATATTTTCTTTTTAGGTGAGGTTTAATCTGCTGCAGTATGTCGTACCTGAAGTGAAAGAACTCTACAACTGGCTTGAGGTCGACTTCCATCCTCTGAAGCTGAGTGGGAGAGTGACCAAGGTGAAGACTTTGGTTAATAATAGAAATGTTCCCTGCCTTTTTAGATTGTGTTAATAAAATCTGTAGTTACTGGTCGTCAAAGCTGAATGCCTGTTCTGCTCTTAGGTGTTGGACTGGGTGAGAGATCAGGCTGAAAAGGAGTCTGACCTCCAGCAGTACGTACCTCACCTGCAGAATAATACCATCCTGAGACTCCTGCAGCAGGTAATTCCCATCGATCATGTAGTTTCCCCCAGTAAAGTCTAAATTATGTGTCGTAATATGTTAATATCGGAGTTTTCTGCCTCTTGCTCATTAGGTGGCACAGATCTATCAAAGTATCGAGTTCAGCCGTCTGGCTTCCCTGGTTCCATTTGTGGACGCCTTCCAGCTGGAGCGCTCCATCGTGGACGCAGCCCGTCACTGTGATCTGCAGGTGAGGATCAGACCTTATGAACACATAAATCATGATCAAACTGTTATTCCCACGATGAGGATCACAGCTCTAATGTTCCTTTTGTTCTTCTAGGTTCGAATCGACCACAGCTCTCGAACGCTGAGCTTTGGTTCAGACCTGAACTATTCGACTAAAGAAGACGCTCCGGTCGGGCCTTTCCTGCAGAACATGCCTTCAGAGCAGATAAGGAACCAGCTGACTGCCATGTCCGCTTCTTTGGCCAAGGCCATCCACATTATCAAGCCCACGTCCATCCTGGTAAGTTCAGTATGTCACTGAGGAGGTCATGTGATCAGTAACCAGACTGACCTGGAACCACCTGACTGATGACAAACATTATTATAACTTTTATTTAACCAGGAAAAAAGCTCACTGAGATTAAAAATCTCTTTCAAGCTTGTCCTGGCAAAGACAGAGGCAGAAGTTACGCAAAATAGAAATCACAGCCATATATCCACAAATCAGTTCTCAAACCATACCTAAAAGACTAAAATAAGAACATGCATATAAAACACCACCATCATTTTAAAAGGTAAAAACAATCTTCCTCAAAAGCATCTCATAGCAGAACCCGATTCAGTCAATTAGAAAAACATCTACATCCACATTTATCCTTTTCCCATTGATTTAAAATGACTTTGAATGTATTAAAACAGACCAGTTCCTTCAGTTTTATTTCCTTGTGTAAGTTATTCCAGGCAGTGGGAGCAGAACATTTAAGAGCTTTCTTTCCCAGTTCTGTTCTGACTTTTGGAACTCGTAGGGATAACAGATCCTGGGACCGGAGACTTTAATTATTTAAGTCATTCTAACAGATGTAGACTACCAAATATGATGGAAGCAGACCTAAAATGTATTTATAGATACAAGAATACCAGCTCTGAACATATTTGTGATAATACCTACAATACATTCATCTTGTTTTCTTTAATCTAAATGACATTTTGGTCTGATTTTTCACTTTCTAGCAAGAGCGTGAGGAGAACCACCAGCAAGCCATCGCCGCTTACCTGAAAAATGCCCGCAAGGATCACCAGCGCATCCTGGCTCGTAGACAAACTATCGAAGAGCGCAAGGAGCGTCTGGAGAGCCTGAACATTCAGCGCGAAAAGGAGGAGCTGGAGCAGCGTGAGGCCGAGATGCAGAAGGTCCGAAAGGCGGAGGAGGAGCGTCTGCGGCAGGAGGCCAAAGAGAGGGAGAAGGAGCGCATCATGCAGGAGCACGAGCAGATTAAGAAGAAGACGGTCCGGGAACGACTGGAGCAGATCAAGAAGACTGAACTGGGAGCCAAAGCCTTCAAGGATATCGACATTGAGGTATAATAGGATTTTTTTTATTTATTAAACCGAATACTCTGTTCCTGTAGTGAACCAGTGGAAGTAAACTCAGGGTTCGTACGGCTGATTGACATCCTTGAAAATCTTTAAATTTCAGTGTTGTGTTTTCAAGGTCTGGAAAGTACTTGAATTTTAGTTTAAGTGCTTGCAATTATATCTCTGTGATGTGATTTATTTTTTAAACTAACTCAAGCCAAAGCTACTTGAAGAGAGGTGATACATTTTGAAAAAAAAATCTTTGTCTAAAAAGAACATTACCAGGTGTTCTCAGGTCGACTCCTGGTACTTTTTTAATCTAATCTTTGTCTCAGTGTGAGTGTGTCTGAAGAAGGCCAAGTGGCTTCCCTTTGTTTTGGATAAAACTTTGTGTTCTTTAATTTATAAAGTTTTTGCTGTTGTGAAACATAATTTTAGATGTTTACAGCATAATACAATGTACATCATTATGATAAAAAGTGAATAACAAAATATATATATATTACCCCAGCGATAAGGTACTGTGCTGGAAAAATTTGAAAATGACTCTTAAAAGTGTTTGAATTTGACCTTGAAAAATGTGTATGATGTTTTGCGGATAAGCAGAAGAAAATGGATGGATGGAAATGTGTATGAACCCTGTAAACTTTCAATGAGACTAAAAACACCTGTTTCATCCAGGACCTGGAGGAGTTGGACCCCGACTTCATCATGGCCAAACAGGTGGAACAGCTGGAGAAGGAGAAGAAGGAGCTTCAGGAGCGACTGAAGAACCAGGAGAAGAAGGTAAATGAAATAAAGTGATAGAAAAGACAGCGACGTAACACCTGTTCAAGAGTCGGACATGAATCGCTCTTTTCTTGCAGATTGACTACTTTGAGAGGGCGAAACGGCTCGAGGAAATTCCTCTTATCAAAAAGGCTTATGAAGAGCAGCGCATCAAGGACATGGAATTATGGGAGCTCCAGGAGGAGGAGAGGGTATGAAAGAAAAATTCAAAATGTACATGAATAAAAGATGTATTTCTCACAGTTTCACAAAATGTAACAATTTCTTTTTGTTACAGATCAGTAACATGAAAGTTGAGAGGGAGAAGGCTCTGGAGCACAAGAAGCGCATGTCCAGGATGATGGAGGACAAAGAGAACTTTTTATCTAAAATAACAGCTGCTCGTAGTTTCATTTATGAGGTAAGACCATTGGGTGGCTGCACCCAAACAAGTCCTGGCTCAGACGTGGCAGAGGTTTCACATTAGTCTTTGTGGTTTTGAAGGAAAAACTGAAAGCGTTCGAGGAGCGCCTGGTCGAGGAGAGGAAGAAGCGTCTGGAGGAAAGAAAGAAGCAGCGCAAAGAGGACAGACGCAACGCCTTCTACCGCCAGAAAGAAGAGGAGGCTCAGCGCATCCACGAGGAGCAGCTCAAGAAAGGTTCGTTACGATGAACATTCACGAAACCTTACACTCTTACAGCATCACTGTAGGGTTTACAGGGCGCTTGTCAGGGCTGCGCGACATTGGAAAAAACTGATGCTGCAATTTTTTTTTTACCCTGCGATATGAAAACATACTCAGGAGGATAAAATAGCTGTGTGACGCCGATGTAAATGGTCAAACAAATTAGCGGTTTCCTCTCGTGTCGACACAGAACACGTGTTTCAGGTTCATCCTTCTGTAGCTGAAATAATTCCAGATAACTGACGCTGCTTTTCTTTTTGGCACCAAGTCTTCGTTTTCAGTGATTTTCTTTTGTTCGTCGCTCATTTTTCAATGTTGTTACCAGCGACTCACTCCATGTGCAGGGGCGTGGTCTGCTTCGGCAAACTGATTAAGAACGATTGTGATTGGTGGATCGCTGTGCGTGGAGTGTGTCAAGTACCCAGGTTGAAATTAGATGAGAACACTTTGAATTCATTTGCCTCCTACATTGCAGGACCTGCGATGCGACTATTGCTCACACGTACATTGCGATAACGATGCTCAAACGATATATTGTGCGTGTGTAGGTCTTGAAAGTCTTAAAAAGTTTGAAAAAAATATTTGAAATTCTGTTTTCCAGACCTTGAAAAGTCTGGAATTTTGCGTAAAAGTCTTAAAGTCTGGAAAACAGTTTCATAGCTGAATTTTAGAGTGTGGTCAAAAACACATAATCTTGTAAGATAAGAAATACATGAGGAAAACATAAAAACAGAGTTTCCACAGGGTCTTAAAAGTCTTGAATTCACAGATCTGCCTTTAATACCTTAAAAAAGCCTTTAAAAGGTATTACATTTGATATGGTAGATCTGAAGTTATGTTACCATAAACTTATTGGCTTGTTTCGTGTTTAAATGTCTGGGAAATGTCCAAACTGTAAAGAAAGTCACATTAGTCGACTCCGTTCCAACCTGAGAATTTATATTGAATGTATAAATCAATTATCACCAAATTTGCAGAAATGATCTCAGAACATTCAGCCCAACACACATGCAGCTGTTAGTTGCACACGTCGCCTGAGAAAGATGGGTTTGGGAACTTTAAGGGACGACTCGCAAAGGAAAAGTAAGCACGAGGAAGCGCAAATTAAATAATGCCTGGTTGGAGAAAAGATCATTCGCCACCTGGTTGACACGAGTGGAGGGAACATGTTTGAAATTGGCTGCACCTTGTGTAAGAAGTCAATTCAACTTGGAACGATGAGAATCAAGAGCTTGGAATAAATAAATAAATACATTTCCCAAAATTCTAGGAGTTAAGTTTTGAAATGGGCATTAAATTCTGTTCTAAGTAGTTTTAAAAAGGTTAAATTTACCTTGTAGAAACCCTGAAAAAACTTGATCTGATTTCACTAACTGGTCGGTACTGGAATGATTCCAGTGAAACTTGTTTGTGTGATATCCATGCACTCATGTGATTTTTTTTTTTTAACTTTATTTTTTATTGTTTGAATTCTGTACAATATAAACATAAGGGACATTTAGGATACATAAAAAAAACCTTTGTGACTAACAATTGGTTTTAGTAATGTGACGTTGAAATGAAAATTGTCCATTTCTCCCATTTATCTTGACGCTGCTCTTCTTGAGTCTTCGATCTATGGGTCAGAATCTCCATCTCAAATATTCCATTCGCAATTTGTAGCCAGTCGTTAGTTGTTGGTGGTTCTACTCTGCAGCATTTTTTGGTAATAGCCTCGCACTTATGTGATTTTCATATGTTTTGAAAACGTTTGTCAGTAAAACATATTTTACTGTGAATTATGCATTCATTCATTCATACTTTTATTAAAATTATCTTTTCTACCACACACAACAGGTACAATCTCAACCAGAAACTAAACACGCAAGTATGAAAGTACATAAAGTCAAGGTCTTGAGGGGGGAAAAAATAGCAATTTTGAAAAAGTCTGGAATTTTTATTTGGATAAAGAGGAAACACCCTGACGTAACTTCTTGTCCCTGATTTTACTACAGAGCGCGAAGAGCGTGAACGCCAGGAACAAGAACAGCGCGAGGAAGAAGAACGCGAATATCAGGAGCGTCTTCGTAAGCTTGAGGAGCAGGAGAGGAAGCAGCGCGCTCGTCAGCAGGAGATCGAAGAGCGTGAACGCCGCCGCGAGGAGGAGAGGAGGGCACCAGAAGAAAGACCAAAGGTAACACAAGGTTATTTATGGTTAATGTATCGTCAGAGCAGGTCCTTTCATCAATTACAGGCCCGGACAATAAAACAAGACGAGTAACTGACAGTTTTATCGGTAGTCTCCCTTAAATGGGTTAAATATGAAAATGGAGGCTCATAACAATACATGAACAAACCAAAAATGCACTCTCTGCGTTTGTAACTCATGACAAACACATCCAGACACTGAGCAGGTGTGTTTTTCCCTCACACCATCACGATGCCGGTGAAAGGTAATATCTGCTGCTGAAACACGAGCGAAGGGTTATTTATAAAGGACTCGCTGGTGAAACATATGGAACATCTTCACTGGAAAGACATAGTGTTATATAGCTGTAACAGCCTAACTAACAGGCACAGAAGCCATTAAATCAGCAGAAACTACAAAAACAACAACACTCTACCACCCAGAATAAAAGACAGGACCACAATAGAGCCGATTATTAAAGACGTACATGCCAACCCAAAGGATCCCACTGAATAAATTTGGACTTAAATGATTCAGTAACACATCATGAGTCTGCCTGTTCTGTTATTTATTAAAGTGTCTTTTCTCCCGGTCCTCGTTCAGAATTCTAAAAGCAGGAGAGAAGTTTATATTTTGGTGGAAAGAAACTGTAATATATTTTCCCGTTAGACACATACAGTCGAAAAATAAATGATTAGACCACCCCTTGTTTTCTTCAATTTCCTGTTCATTTTAATGCCTGGT
>JAPQRP010000009.1:5963698-5974241 GCA_037367295.1 Apogon hyalosoma | reverse complement strand
AAATCCTGGATTTGCCCTGGTCCAATTTTAAGACATAAAATAATGTGAAAAATGGACATACTAGCATCTATTCACTGATAATATAATAATAATAATAATAATAATAATAATAACAATAATAATAATAATAATAAAAATAAAGAAACTAAATTAATAGACAAATAGATATCTACCACGTGCAGACTGGAAATTATTCATAAGAGCTTTTAATATTAATATAGAATCAGCTGAAGATGTCTGACCTAATGTATAATAATAATAATAATAATAATAATAATAATAATAATAATGAGGATAATTTGCAGTCTATTTTATTCTACAAAGATTTTAGAAATATAAGATAATTTAAGTTATGACTACAGTTATTATTCTAATTATTATTATTATTATTATTATTATTATTATTGGTTGTATTTTTTCCCTATGGCTGTGCGGTCTCTTTAAATTAAATGACATTGATTCTGCCTCATTCAAGCTCCAAAAATAAAATAATATACACACACACACACTCACAAAATCCCTTTTCTTATTTTCAGAAATTCCCTTAGTCGCTGCTGAGTGTTTTCCAGATTCAAACCATCATCTACTAATTTGTAAGCAGCCTTTTCTTGAACACACTGCCGATAACCCCACGCACTCTGGTGGCTATTATTTCTGCTCTTCTTTCTTCACAGAGGCCCACGGTGCGCGGCCACGTCCCTCCGCAGCTCAGGGGACACAGTTCACAGTCACACAGGTACAATAAGCCACTAACAAACACCTGAGCATTCTGGGTATTTACGCACAGAGACGCACCAGCGGAAAGTTGGTGAATTGGAAAGACCGGGCCAGTGCGCGCGACGTGGAGGAAAAAAAACACTACATCTAAAGCTTGTATGTGGATATGAAATGCAGCAGAATGTTTTTTGTTGTTTTGTTTTAATATTTCCTGTAAATAGAAATGTGACAGAAAACGAAAACAGCTACAGACGGTTTGCGCGCAAAGAGTTCGGACATAAAACCTGGACAGACATGAATAAATAACAGGAGCCACTGTGGAGATCAGCCTGAAACAGACTTTACAGCAGTGATTTGGTGTTTGCGCAACATTATTGAGCACAATCTGAAACAGGTCTAATTACTTGCTAATATTAAATCTCACTCTCAGCCTCTGCAGGAAAAAAACCCAAAAAAAACCCTGAGTTTGGAGCTGTCACAGGCCTGAAATGCAAATCAGCAGCGTCTACCTTGAGCTTTTCTACTGGTTCAGATGAGTGTGTTAAATGTCCTGGAGATATGAGCGTGAGCGTGCGTGCGTGTGCGTGCGTGTGTGTGTGTGTGTGCGCTCGCGTGCGTGGGTCTCCTCTCTCTGGACGAATCCGTTCCGTGTTGCGCGTTCGAGTCCGCCTCTCCGCGCCCCTGCTTCCCATTGACGCACTTTTTAAGCGTCTTCCCCTTCTCCACCTTAAGGCGAGCAGCAGCGGCAGCGACCAATCACCATGCCATTACAGCCTTCAGAGGAAGCTGTTTATGGGACTGCAGCGCTAATTAGGCTCATGAACTAACAAATCTGCCTGCACGAACCTGGCGAGGAAAACGATCACATCCATGGATTAGTCTGGGAGTAGCCGAGCACTTTTTATTTGGGCTTTCTCGACGCTGCCGCCTTTTCCCAACTTATTTACTGCGCACAAACTTTCTTTCCCCATTCTTGGGTGTGGAGTATTTTTTAAGCCAGAGCGCCTCCGACAACTTTAACTTAAACTGGGGAACCTGGACTATCAGAACATGTTTCAACCTACACCCAAGAGGTGTTTTACTATAGAGTCTTTAGTGGCGAAGGATAATCCGGTACCGGCGTCCCGCTCCGAGGAGCCCATCAGGCCAGCGGCTCTCAGCTATGCAAACTCCGGCCAGATGAACCCCTTCCTCAACGGCTTTCACTCCGGCGGCAGGGGCGTCTACTCTAACCCGGACTTGGTGTTCGCAGAGGCGGTGTCTCATCCGCCAAACTCCGCCGTCCCCGTGCATCCCGTGGCCCCGCCGCACGCTTTGGCCGCTCATCCGCTTTCGTCCTCACACAGTCCGCACCCTCTTTTCGCCAGCCAGCAAAGGGACCCCTCAACTTTCTACCCTTGGTTATTACACAGATATAGATACTTGGGTCACAGATTTCAAGGTAAGTTCGCTTTTCTCACTTTTACGCACGAAAAGCGCCGAGCGGCTGGACACAAACCACTGGGTTTTTCTTCTCCATCAGGATGTAGATGTTATTAGAAATATGTGAGGAAAAAAAAAAAAAAAAAAAAGACCAAACAGCAGCTTTTAACACGTGTAACCGTTCTTTCACCGGCAGGAAATAAAATAATTTGGCTCATGTGGCTTGAAAATGCATTTATTTTCTGGAATTTATTAATAAAAGACAAATAATCCTGAATTGAAAATAATAACCTGGTTTGGCTCTCACATCCGTCTGCATCAAGGATAAAAAAAACAAAAAAAACAAAACACAATTAATCCAACACACTGCTCACTACAGGCTGTTTATAATGCGTAAAAACTAAATGAATTTACTTTGCACTTTTCAGAGCTTGTGCTAAGCCTTTTTTCATTTTACCTTCCGTGATACATTTTGTTTTTGTTGTTTTCAACTGGAAATAATGTGAATATATTTTCCTGAGCTGCTGCTGCTTATTTTGTCAGACTGACACGAGCCAAATGGTTCTTAATTTAATTTTATTACATCGACATGGGCTGTTAAGACTCAGTCAATTCGTTTGCTATTTTTTTTTTTTCTGCTCGTTGCACATTTGATGGTTTTGGTGCGAGTGTGCGTTTGTTTTCTTTCTGACAAATTGGGAGTAGGAACGGTAGATTGAATATTCTTAAATCAGAGGTCATGTATTCCAGTGGGGTGTTTGGTTAGTATTTAATGGACGTGTTTACGGATATTTATGCTGATTTGATTTTACCTGTGGTTTGGTTTCGTTTGGGTTTGACTTAATTTAATTAGGCCCTGGATTAAACCTGCGCCTTGTGTTGTTTACATCCTCCTTCATGCGGATGGATCTCAGAAAAGGAAAAAAAAACAAAAAACAAAACAAATAAAGAACAGTAAAAATGCGCAATAATTCGGCTGTGTTTGGCCTGATCCTGCAGCAGGTTTTGGTGGTGTGTTTGCAGTGTGTTTTGGCTGCTTGTTGTCTGGTGGCTGTGCGCAGGCCTGGCTCCTGCCGTGCAAATGTACACATGTTATTCTTAAACCAAAAAGGTCATGACAGATCCCCGCTTTGTGCTGGTTTTCAGGTAATGAAACGAGTCCGGAGAGCTTCCTTTTGCACAATGCTCTGGCCAGAAAGCCCAAAAGAATCCGGACAGCTTTTTCACCTTCGCAACTCCTGCGGCTCGAACACGCGTTTGAGAAAAACCATTACGTGGTTGGAGCAGAAAGAAAACAGCTCGCCCACAGCCTTAGCCTCACAGAAACTCAGGTAAGGACCGCTTTTTCCCCCTCTCATGTGATTTCACCTCATTATTACAGTGGAATCGGTTGTGTAATGCTCGGACCGGCCTGGTGCGCGTTCAGCTTTTGTCTTTAACACCTCGCGTCATGATGCGTTTTAACACTGGCATTAAAAGGAAGATTTGCGACATTTTTAATACTCACCCACAGTGGTGTTTCTACACACATGGAGCCATAAATGCATGTTGTCAATCGAACACAGAGGCTTTTCTGCTGGATCAAATCCACCGTCATTGTATAGGCCTAACCTCATTTTAGGAGGGGTTGAATTACTTTGTTTTGGGGGGAGAATGTTGCCTTTCAAAATGGAGGGCAAATTAACCAGTTAACCATTTTATGGGATAGGCGATACAAAGGACGAGGCGGGTTCAGCGGATTCCCCCTGCCATATTTAAGGTGGTGTTTGAGCCCATCAGCCGCTGCCTTTTGTCCGCTGCGTCTGCTTTGGACGCGGGGCCTTTGGAGGAGCTGAAGGGAGAAATGAACCATCACCTCCTTCAATTAGTCCACTGAAGGCTTATTAAACGCACCTCAGCCGGCGTTTAGGAGCTGAAGGGCTGCGAGTGGACGGGCCACGTATCGATTTAAATGTCATTAATTCCCCACGGTAACATTTAACAAAGCGGAGTCAATTTGGAAAGAGTGTGTGGACGTTTATGGCCAAACGCACGGACGGATTTACCGGTGGTTTTGGTCACAAACCGGGAGGAAAATACCAGGCAGAAATAATCTGACCCACATACTGCGTGAAAAGTTCATGACATGTTGTGTGTGTTTTGTTTTTGTTTTTTTTGTATTGTGCGTTTTCTGTTTTTTTTTTTATTTTATTGTTATCACTTTACATTTAATGCGTTAATTTATATTTTCATTTAAACAAAGCTGGAATTAATATTATACATCACGATAACAATTAAATACCATAAATGCATGCCTTCCTTATATTATAATCCTTTATTTTTTCCACTACTGATCATCACATTGTGTCTGCCTGTGTTTTAAAGCCCTACTGTCCAAACAATGCGTCCCTTTTACGCGTGCTTTTACGCACCGGCCAATGGCACTTTATCTCCTGATACTGATCCCAGGTTTCTGTTTCTTTTCTTTCTTTCTTTCTTTTTTTTTTTGTTAAAGGTAAAAGTGTGGTTTCAGAACCGGAGGACGAAGTTCAAACGGCAGAAGTTGGAGGAGGAGGGCTCGGAGTCTCAGCAGAAGAAGAAAGGATCGCATCACATAAACCGGTGGAGACTGGCGACGAAACAGTCGAGCCCGGAGGAAATTGATGTCACTTCGGACGATTAAAAACACAGACTATACGAGTCCGAGTGAGGGAGGACATGGATAAGGATGCCGTGTAAAGACAGTGAGAGGGTAAAAAGCCAATGTCACATTTCAGATCTCCGGAAATCGGCAGCTGAGGGTGAGAGAAACCCGGCTGGTGGCCCTGCTGTCACCGGTCTGTCAATCCAAATGACCCAGGAAAATGGGACTGACAGAGCCTCAGTCCACCCACCTGAACCCTTCCACGCACCAACCACCACCACTACAAACCCCATCTACCACCACCTGATTTTATTCGTTTCTCCAATTCACATTGGACGTTTGCACTTCAGAAGTTTTTCATTTATTTTTCTTTTTTTTTTTAATTTTTTTTTTTTAAAGAAAACGTTTCCACTTAAGATACCAAAACACAAAACTGCTTTTGTAAAACTTGAATTGCATGGTCTAGTTTTTTCCTGGTAGTTGTTTTAATTTGACAAGTTTTCTCCAACAAGAAAAAAAGTCGATTTTGTTTTTAACTCTATTTTCCAACTGAGAGATGTCGTGCTTCTTTTTACAAAGTGTGCAGTCTTTAATTAATGATTATCGTGTAAAAGTGATTGTGAAAACATAAGTAGCGGTGCTGCGTTATAGTGGTTTTTTTTTTTTTTTTTTTTTAAAGAAAAGACAACAAAAAGTGAATTTCGGGGGAAAAAGAGCTTTCTTAAAAAACAAAAAAACAAAAAGGGAATTAGACCACAGATAAAGTACTTAAAGGGAAGGTATCAGGACATTCCTTTAACATAAAGCTTTACCAATGTGTCGCTGTGGCCCCACGCAGCCTTCTGTCAGGACGTGACCCTCCAGTGAAAGTTGCCACGAAGGACTAAATGCAAGAATTGAAAAAGAAAAAAAAAACAAACTTCAAGCACTGAGCGTATTCCATGTACAGAAATGCTAAAAGTTAATGTTTCTGTTAAACCCTCTTTTACAGAATGTACATAATTTTTGTGTTTGTGTTAAGTTTGCTACAATTTTAACACAAAGTATACTTCCAAGAAGTATGTAATTGTCAATATTTTGTCAATAAAGTTTTATCAATATGTTGCGCGCAGTAGAAGTATAGACTTTTGATTCAGAGCAGCTGGAGGCCGTTCAGCGCCATCAAATAGAACCATTTGGATTTAGTGTGAGGTTTGATGATGTGGCGTTGGGACACATGAGTTTGGGTTAAAACACACAGAGAAAAACGCCGCAGCCTGTAATTTGATGTCCTCTGCTCTGCGTTTGTTTCTGGGTCTGATGGAGACGGCTTTAGTGGATTCGGAGGGGCTGCAGCGTCTGGTCCGCTCCAGCTACAAAGAGTCCCTACAAGCTTTTGTGAAAGTGCAAATCAGTTTGGGCAATTATCATGCGAGTAATATGCGGGGGAAAGGGGATGCATTGCCCAGTGGTCCACTTTAATCTCTTAATCCACGGATCCAAGGGGGCTTGGTTGGACATAATTTAGTACAATCTGACTACCCCTCACGACGCGATAAGGGAAGGTTGCAATGCGCCGCAAAATGGGATCTTTGTTTAAAATCTTGTCTTGTAGGCTCCATCGAGCTGCTGCTTTACAGGAGTTCTGCTCGAGCCCGTGGGCTACACTCAAAAGGATGCTATTTACAGCAGGAAATTATTCCGTATTTACCCACAAACAAACCAGCACTAAACAATGCACACATCAGCTCCATGAAAAGAAGAAAAAAAAAAAAAATCAGACAAATTTTAACTGGATTATGATTTTTTTTTTTTTTTAATTGTGAATACATGAGGCCAACTTCTGTGTTTTCTGATTCGAGGTGCATGTGTTTGTTTAATTGTTTTATGAACTAAAAAGCTGTTTTTTTGTTTTTGTTTTTTTTTGTTTTGTGGGTATGGTATATAGGGAATTCCTAATCGGCCAATAGATTATAACTGCAATAAAAATCTTTAGAGAATACCATTAGCTTTGAAAAAAAAAAGAGGAAAAAAAGAAAAAAAACTAAAAGCTTTATTACAAACCCAGCTTTGAAATAGGGGGGATTAGAGGACTGAAAGGGTCCCACAATAGTTAGAAGAAAAGGTTTCATGCTAATGAGGTTAATGCCCTTTGTATCTCCGGACTCCACAACTTCATTACTCCTATCTCGGGCAACACCGAGCGGCTCAGAGCCTCACAATCCACTCGAGCTTTTCCCTACCCTGCCTATAAAGAAGGATTTGATAGCAGTCCTGTTCAAACTAGATAATTATATCTTTTCAAGTTGGAATTAAGATAAAGAAAGTGCAGTGGAGGCGGTGAGCCTTGATCCGCCGCAAACAAATTTGGCGCACTCTCCCCCCCTCTGTGCGCCTGTATGGACACACAGCGCACAGAGCAGGCTGCTCATTAGGGCTGGACACAATTTGATTAATTTATGTGTTTGATTTTAGCCCCGAAATATCTCCTTTTGAAACCAATTTGGTGCTGATTCTGTTAAAGGAGCGAAATTAAATATTATTTGGTGAGTGCGTAAAAATGGCACAATTTAACCTGAAGTCTGTGGCGTTAAAATCAGAAATTTGCCAAACGAAATTATTAAAAAAAAAAAAAGTCAAGTAAAAAAAAAGAATAAATATTTTTAATTTAGTCATTTAGGGTTGTTTTTAATAATGGCTTTAAATATTCTGCAGTTTTTCTGTAAAGCCCGTTTTTGGTTAAACATAAATAACCGAAGGGAAAAAATAATAATAATAAAAAAAATAAAAAAAAGACATGCGCTTTTATTTACAAAACCACAAGCCTCGTTTACTATTTAGATTAATTTCACGGATCCAAAAATTCATTTCACTTTTTAAAGCAGGATCAGGCGTAATTTAAGCCTAAGGTCACATGCGTTTAATTGTTTGGACTGGATTCAAGCGGTGTGTGCGCGTTATGATGTGAAGTGGACTGTCATCAGATCTTTCCTCCACACACACTCGTGTTGCGTGTCGAGGGCCAGCGTGGGGGACCTTTGCTGACCTCGGTTATCTAAACTGAAGCGGCTCGGCGGCGTCCGGGGGCGAAAAACACTCCATAAATCAGCCCAGTTTGAGGATTCCTTCAACATTCACCACAGAACCACGTTTGGACATTTTGGACCTAAGCCCCCCTTTGCATTAAACATTTAGTCTGAGACGTGAAATGATTATCCGTCACTGAAAAGAGTAGTCGGTCCTATCAAGTGACCCCACTGACCCAAAACCTCTAATCTGCAATTAGTAGGTATAATTACGTCCGCTGACACCGCTAATGTGCGTAGTGGCGCAGGGAGGGACCAGGCGGAAGACAGGCTCCGTATTAGTGCTGAAAGTCAATAATTGATCGAACTGAGATCTCTTAAGTTGAGAGAAGTGGCTTTTGTAAGGGTGGCTTTGGATGGTTTGTCAACATAATATCTGTAAAAGGAGCCGGTGCTGTTGTGCGTCGCGCAGGGGGGCCTCCGACGCCGGATTTTACGCACGTCAGGTCAGGCTATAAATGAATATTTCGGAGGTGGCACCTGTAGTCCGGCCTCTTGTCACAAAAACCACGTCACGCAGGACTAACTTGATCTGTCCTGTTTCACAAATTGCCTCTGAAATTGATCCTTGAAACGAGAGAATGAACCCTACACAATTCCCTTGGCCTTGACATAAGGTGCAGCGATAAATATACAAGACTAATGAGCAATTACCATACAATCACCCTTCAAATAGCTTACATAATAATAAATTAAACATCGGAGCCTCAGATTCAGTTTCTGTCTTTATTATTAATAAAGAAGGAGGGGCGTTTGCAGCCATGATGTGCTCCGATGATTATGTTTTCCAAACGCAGCAATTTCCAATTTGCCATCGGGTCCAGTCAGCACTTAAACTGACGCGGACTCACTAACTAGTCCTGACTTTCCACTGGCACGAATAGAAATGCGCAGACGCCAAATACATTTTAATTATCTTTTTTTTTTTTTTTTAATTGTTATGGATTCCGATTCTTTCCCCCCTCTTTTTTTATTTAATAGATTTTAAAGGAGATGAGGCGTTTAAGTGCATGATTAAACGCAGGAGGAACGTCGGCCTGCGTGCTGCGTTCACTGACACAAATTGCTCGCCTAAATTCCATGTCACTGCTCTCTCTAATAATTATCCAATAACCAACGCGTTCGTTCTCTACGACATTTGATGAGTTCCTGTCCCGATTATCCTGCTAAGTGTCCATTTTTCCCCTATTCTTCATCACAATTAATGGATTCAGAGCGGGGTGACAGCTTGTACACACACACTAAAGCGCCTGGCAGCAAAATGTGATTGTTAATAGATGAATGAAGCCAAGAGCCACATTACAAGCTGCCCTGACAGACCCATGCAGAGTTTCACTCGGTAGGTTTCGGTGTTCGCTGCAGAGGTCACATCGCAGGCAACACATGACCGAGACATGTCACAGTGATAAATAGACATATCAGGATGAAATATTAATCTGGAAGCACACTAAACTCTTCTCTTTTTCCACCTGCACAGATGCCTTCTTTTGCTTCTGTGTCTGTTTCTTCTTCTTCTTTTTGGCTTTTTTCCCATAATGCCCTGCACAGGATCCACACACACCTCCAGCATCTGCCTGACATGGGCCTCCCAAAGTCCCAGCCTGTATTTTTTATTTATTCATTTATTTATTTATTTATTTATTTATTTTGATCGGTAAAGCATTTGCTCCTCTCGTGTCCAAGTATGTGCAGGTTTTTCCGGGGGAAGGAAGGCAGGCTGCGATGTTCATTTGCATATACATAAGTGGCGTGTTTCCAATTGCAATTGACGACCCCCCTGTCCTCTGAAGTTCCAGACTCCAAACATTTTATAGGTTGTATCTGCAACCAGCATTCCCCTCAGAGCACTAATGTGTAACATATGGCGGACTGTACACCTGATAAAATACCTCAGGGGCCCTGCAGTTTGGAAAATCCTCAATTCGCTCCCTAAATAAAACAAACAATGGCCTCACTAAATATATCACATGTGCCTGCTGAACTATTCTGTGTCTCTTGACCTGTGAGTACCCTCCTGCATCATTAGCACCGATATGGGTAGATCTGTTTGCAACCAGCAGGTACTTTTGAGAATAGCACCACAGATTTCAGAGCTCACACACGAGGCGACTTCTCATGGTCCGTGTTTTGCGTCCCGTCCTTGTCAGATGATCACGTCCAATGAAATTAGCTCGTTTCTAAAAGCGGCGTCTCACTCAGCTCCTGATGCAGTTCCATGCTTTTAAATGTGGCTACAATTAGAGCTGAAATGTAATCTGGCCGCTGGTGTGTGAGCGGCTCCACAGACAGGTGAAATTATGGGCACCTGTTCTTCTGTCCCCACTTTGCACCCGTCCCAGCTCCGCAGTGTCTCCCCCTCTTGGTAGCTCAGGAGGAGGGAGAAAAATCTGCCCCCAAAAACATGAAATATCAAGTTTCTTCTGCTGGCGGAGTCTGACGGCGGTTGAGTGCTCAGTGTCTGGAAAGTGAGGCGGCATAAAATACTAGCGGTGGAGTTTTTGGACAGAGGCTTGTGTGTTCTTGGAGAGTGGATGTTGCTTATTCTCCTCTAACAGCTGTCTACTGGGCCTGTGTTACATACACGGTCGCGGAAAAAATTATTAGACCATCAAAAGTCCTCAAAAACAATGGTTATTCAGTCCAGTCCTAACTCCTGTGTGCATCATGTGACTAAAACAGACAGAACAGAAAACATGGAATGAATCAAAGCACTGTT
>JAPQRP010000009.1:5884674-5895838 GCA_037367295.1 Apogon hyalosoma | reverse complement strand
GGAAGAACTGAAGTGATTTTGGTTATTATCAAGAAAACATGGAAAATGGATACATATCAGCTCTGAAATTAAACTACCATGAGCTATTTTTGTTGTTATCATTATATTTGTCCAAACAAGTGTACCTACTTGTACCAGGCATTAAAATAAACAAGAGATTGAAGAAAACAAGGGTGGTTTAATATTTTTTTCCACGACTATATAGTTTCACACACTGTGTCTAGGCAACAAGGAAAAACTAAAGACATTTGTCATGTTCTTTGGTTCAAGAAGATAAACTTATATGCATGGTCTCCAAAAAGAAAAAAAACCCAAAAAGACAGATACCTGGCTTTCACTGAGCCAAATGTTTGCATCAAATCCTCTTCAGTATTTAATCACGTCATGTGTTGAAATGGTGTGGAATTATGAAGAAACTATTTGATGAGGACGCCTCCTGTCACAAATGACAGACACAGATGAGAATGCGCTAAATTACTCCCATCACTGCCTCATAACTGAAACAATAGGCGAGTATATGGTCTAACCTTTGAGACAAGCCAGGATTGACAGCAAAACCTGATCTGTTATCTAATAAATTACACTATTGTCTCTTAACTTTTGACTCCTGGAGCATGTGAGCCTGAAAGACACCGAAACACTGGAGGCCTTAGCATAACACTCCCACCGCCACCATCCAACACTGACTGGCACCTTCCACCAAAGCTAAGTCAACCTTAACATTTTTAAATTAAAATAATGATTGTCTAAACATTTATACACTTGATTTCTGTGTACATACGCCTTTGTCTAGACGGCGTGTTGCTATAAAGCTGGCAAAACAACATTAGGCTGCGAGAGCGGCGCGAAATATCAGTATCAAATGATGTCATCTGCCCATGTAATGTAAAGCTAAGATTGAGCTCGATCAATTAGGATTTGCACTGAAGCAGAAAATAGCTTATGACAGAGCTAAGGTGGAGGAATGTATGAGGAAAAATAAACTTTTCCCCGACACACATTCACCACCTTTGCAGATTCACACACTGTATGCATTAGTGTACGTACCATGGGAAATATGACAAGAGTCTTTTCCACATTTGTTACTCTGAGATCATGTATACCATTAATGTACTGACTACAATTTAACTCCGGTGTTTGCAATTCTAAATGATTTACTCCCAGATTCTGCTTAACAATGGAAAACCTTCCTATAGGAAAGAAAATCTGTGCACCTCAAACCAAGAAGCGTCATGATTGTGTGTTTTCCATCCTGTGGACCCCATGGAAGGTAAACATTGTGGGCATTCAGAAAATAAAACATCTGTAAATCTGTTGTTGGAAGGGGGGGGGGTACTGTAAGAAATGGAGGTATAGGGGTGCGTTTCATAAGTGCAGTAACAACCACAAATGGCATGAAAATGAAAGTGAAACTTAACTTTGGACATCCGACTCCCGGCTTCTATGCCTCTCATGAAATTTTCACAGCTTCTATCCTATATCCACTGGGCCCCCTGGAAATGCTGGGCCCCATGAATTTGTCATGCAAAAATTAACCATTATTGGAACGAAATACATAAAGCCATATAAATCATTCTTAATATCTATCTACCCTTTGATTTCAAAACCGTACATCTGGGATACATTTCTCCAGAGGCCAAAAGCATAAATACATACGCGTATTAAGCATAATATTAGCAGCAGGAAAAAAAGCAATAACTAAAAGACGGATGACACAAGAAGAACTGACAAAAAAATAATTGGATAGACGTAACCATGGGAATTTATAGGATGGAAAGAATAACCTTTACTGTAAAACTGAAGATGGATTTTTTTTGTGCAACGCTGGGAGGAATGAGTGAGAAATGCGAAGCCTTTGAGCCCCGGTTTTGCAGAGATGACCGCATGAATCTGAACCCAAAGTCCTCTGAAGGAAATATGTTTTGGTGTTTTTATTTATTTTTATTTATACATTGATTCTTTACTCTGAAATCCTGTTTGCGGAAACAATGATGAGCTGCTGTAAATGTTTTTGTTTTTTTTTTTTTGTTTTTTACACCCACTCTCTGGATGTATATAGTTTGTAAATGTTTGTAAAAATCTAAATTCTTGAAATAAAAAGAGAATTGAAAAATAAAAGACTGTCATGTTTACCCCTCCTTTACGGCGCCCCAGCTTCCATCGATTCTACATTTATGTTACAAAGTAAAAACAGGAAAAAGGCTCAGGTCTGATGATACAATATGTGGTTGTGTTCCAGTCCACATATGAATATTCATCATGATTACATAAGAAATATTAACATTTCACATGTCAATTCAGTGTGAGACAGTTAATGACATCTAGTGGTGAATATGCAGATTGCAACTGACTGAACACCACCTCAGCCTCCCCTATGGTGGCCGCAAAAAATACAGGATGTGGATACTTACTAGGGCCGCACGATTCTGGCCAAAAATAAAATCCAGACTTTTTCGTCTACAAACTCGATTTTCGATTTCGATGTGGGCTTGGGTGGCGTTTTAGCCGCAGTGGCATTTTCGTGCGCGGCCCGCAAAGCAACGCACTGCTCCCACTGGTGTGTGACGATGTTTGAGGTGCTGAAATAAGTTGGCTGTGCCGCTGTCTTTGATACCAACTTCAGGCTGAGTTTGGTTTGGTCTTCATCGGAAACTTCAACGCCGTACCAATTCCACACAACCGGCTTGCTCTCACTATTTTTTAGCCACGAACTTCTCACTCCGCTTCGCAAACGGCATTTTTGTACGGGCGTGGGGAGGCCAAAGACTGTGGAGACCGCTCTCACAGTTAGGAGGAGGAGCCTATGGTAGCCCGGAGACACGAGAGAGATGAAATTCAATTTGATGATTACCCGTTTTTAAACATCGTCCTAATTAAATAATCCGATTTTGATTAAAAATCGATTAATCGCACCGCCCTAGTGCTAACTCAAACATAGCAGGAGACTGTACTGTAGTGTCTGATGGCGCCTGCTTTATAGTGAATTCATCTGCTCCCATTCTTACTGGAAACATGAGTGTTAATACAGGTATCAGTAAATCTAATTGAACCCTTTTTAATGCCACTTTAAACACATTTAATGTCCATGTCCAACTGCAGATACAGCTTTATATGTAGTTTTATGTCAGTTTACCTTCACCAGGCTTTAACCAGGTTCTGAATAGTTCCTCCTCCAATCACTTCTGCTCAAACTTGCATTTTTCCCGCATTTGCTAATATTCCCTCTGCTCTTTCGCCACGGCATGAGTACGCTCACAGCACGTTGCATTCCAAGCATCTGGTGTTGTGACTTCGTGCACCCGTGATAAACAATAATCAATTAAAGGGTTCCACCTGACAATTATCACACTATAGTTCTGATCAAAATTACTAAACGTTTATATAATCAAAATAAATCGTGAATAACAATGTTTTTTTCCCATCAAGTGTATTTAAATTTTTAATTCTGCTGAACACTGAATTTAATGCTTTTTAATGCCATTTAAGGCCTTAATTTTGGAAAAATCTATTTAATGACTTAATTCTTTTTATCGACCCGCAGAAACCCTGTTATATACGGACACCATTTCTGCAATTAAATCCTCCTATTTCCGCCAAAATCTTACACATTGGACCTGTAACGGATCTGATTCTCACTTGCAAAATGCTTCCTAAAAGCGAGATTCTTTTGCATTTATCTAGATTATCAACTCAGAATATTTAAATATATGTTACATTGGCTGGTTGTTAGACTGTTTTACCCGTTTCATAGCCATATATTTATATCTCTGGGCTCGTGTCTGCAGTTGGTAATTGTATGTGTTTTCATCATTCATGCGGAAAAAACATCTTTCCCGCTTTGAAATTACCCATGAATGCACTGGATCCACATGTTTACAACCAGCACTTAAACACACCAAGAGAAGAGACTCAAACTCCACATAGAGTTAGTGAATAGATGTAAAAGAATGTTCTGTACAGGTTTTTAGAAGCAGAGCTATCAGGTAATAGACATGTCCAAATACATATATGTGTGTGGACTGGAACATTATACACATTAGCTCATCTCATTTTTTCTTTGTATATCATATAATCCGCATTTGTGACCATTCTGACAGGATTTTTCCCTATCATTAACATTTTCCCTCAGTTTGACGGGCGTTGTCTCAGTTCTGGACAATCTGCTTCAGGTGCTACAAGTTCTTGCTCAATCAACAAGATCAAAGCTGAGGTTTGCACAAGAAATCTCCCTCTTTCTGCCACTCTTCATTAATCACAGTATTTGACAGCCAGGAAACTCCAAGGAAGCACACTAATTCACCTACAAAATGATGGTGATGTATTACAAATGTTATACAACCATCATTAGAACCTATGAATATGCACAGGTAGGATTTGTTTTTGGCAGCATCTGTTTTTTATTATTAAAGGTTGAACTGGAGAATTCTTCTGTTTACACCAAACAAACCATGACCATGTTATTATCAACACGACCAACTGAAATAAAACATAAACATATATATCACCTACTAGAAAGGTTAAAAATTAGATAAAAGTGAACCAGAGCTGTATTAGTTCTAGCTCAGGCGTGGGAAACCTGTGGCTCTGGGGCCACATTTGGCTCTTAAGCCCTTTTCAAATGGCTCCATCAAAAAACATATGAAAATGAATAACACTTTTTTTTTTAAAAAAAAAATACATTTTTCTGTTACTATCACAGCCATAAAGTCATTCTGATGTTGTGCAGTTGTAAAAATGTAGACTACACTCGACATGAATCAAAAAACAGAAGTAGTAGTAGTAAAAGTTCATCTGTAAAAGCCTTCACATACCAGTCGATTTTTGCTGCACAACAAAATAATGACAATAGCCACTGTTTTCTTTAGTGCATTTCTGTTATTTCTTTGTAGCTCTATAAACACACAGGAACTCTGATTTATTCTTGACATACTCGGTACAAGCTAACCCCAAAGAGCTTCTTAAACAGTCACCACTTTGAGGTAACACATATAAGGATATCTTTTGGCTCCTGACAGTTTTTTTTTTTTTAATTTCTGTCCTAAAGTGGCTGTTTCGATAGGAAAGGTTGGCGACCTATGTTCTAGCTAAATTAATATGTCTTCTGTTATGTATAGAACTGCGCTTAAATGTGTGTAATAAGCTACGTGCACTTTAAACTATTGGAACTATATTAGCTGCATTTATATAGACAAACCATCAAAAGTCATCAAAAACAATGGTTATGCAAAGTTATAAAAACTCCTGTGTGTATCATGTGACAAACAGACTGGAGAGAAAACAGGGAACGCCTAAAAGCACTGCTTTTGTCAGTACAATGCCATAGATATTGTAAGTAAGTACATGTTTTTATAGAGCACTTTTCACAGACAGTCACAAAGTGCTTTACAGTGCAAAATACAATTAAAATACCAGTTAAAAATACAATAAAATACAATAAATTCATAAAGTGCAATTGGTTCGTGGCAGCCCTGAGTCAGTTAGGAATTAAAATGCCTGCTTGAACAAGAGTGTCTTGAGATGTTTTTTAAAAGTCTAAACAGAGTCCATGGATCGTAGGTATAAAGGGAGATCATTCCAGAGATGCGGCGCCGCAGTATTAAAAGACATGTCACCTCACAAACTAAAACAGGTGCGAGGGACCATCAGGACTGATGTAAGAGCTGAGGTGATTTGGGTTATTATCAAGAAAACATGGAAAATGGATAGATATCAGCTCTGAAATTAAACTACTATGAGTTATTTTTGTTGGTATCATTATATTTGTCCAAATTATATTATAATTATATTTGTATCAGGCATTAAAATGAACAAGAAATTGAAATAAACAAGGGTGGTCTAATAATTTTTTCCGTGACAGTACATTCAAAGCAAATGTGTACACCACAAGTTAAATCACTAACTCCTGATTTACTGTGTGATTATCCAATATGAGGAAAAAACAAATAGAAAACCCAGTGTCTAGTTTCTCTGCAGTTAAACTTTGTCTCCTGTTGTCAAGTAAGAAATTCTGGCTTTCCTTCTTCTTCACTGAAAAGAAAACAAACTGCAAAAAAAAAAAAAAAAAAAAAAGGGAAAAATATGTGAAACAGCCACTGACGAGCTTTAAATCTACCGTGAAAACCCAGCTCAGTCATAGTTTACAACTTCTAGCAAGAGAACACAGGCTGAAAAATATGTAAATTATGAGGCAGAGGCATAGTTGAGACTTCATAATCTACAATCAAAATCTCTTACTGTCACATCAGTGAACCTGTAAAGTTGATCTTTTCATAGCCTATAATTTGTAGCAGATACTATCAGTGCAGATATCAGGACGTCAGACTGAGTTAAACGATGATTCAGTTCTAATGACTTATTACCTGCTCAAATGTGGCTTTATCACCTTGATCTGCTTTCACAGAGCACCGTTTTAACTGAAAACTTCCTTACAGTAAGCAAGTCTGTACAGCGGGTCACTCCCAGTGACAGCTCAAGTCATGTTTGTTATTGAGCAAGAGGTTGCGAGGCGAGGCTTGACGGGCAGGTGTAATAAGCCGGGGAGTTGAGATGTCACCCGCGGATGCAGCCTCGGGCAAATAAGGCTTGGTGAGCTTTGAAGAATTCCCAGTCTATAATGTAACTCTTTGTTTAAGTTGTGCTGCAGAAATGGGAAATATGTTCATGCTTGACGTGTTCTTGTAATACTGGGGTAATGAGTGTCAAAAACCAACGGCTATTCCAAATACCTTTTGGCATTAAGCATCACTTGGGTGTCAAACCCACCATCTGAACGCAGGTGGAGGTGTAGCTATTGTTCTTACGCTACGGTACACAAATCATTCACCCGGATTTGCATTAAATATTGCCGTTGTGCCTTTCTGCAATGCATAAAAACAGAACAGAACTGCAGGGAAAACAAGATCAGGTGTCTTTTTCTTCTCATGTTTAACCCTTTATCAGGCAAGTGAACAATGTTGAGAAAAATGAGGTAAAATAGGCTAAATATAGAAAATATAGGTAAAAAAGATGGAGAATTAGAAGTCTTTTGCCTTACTGAGGGCCATGACCTCTATAATGACTGCCTCTAAATATGGATAAAACATACATATTCTACATGTTTAAAAGTGTTCCTATCAATTTTAGTTAAGAAATCAAAGCTTTTCTGTGGAAATTCTGCTTTGCTGGGTTCATTATTTGCATTATTCATTTGGTTAAGAAGTGTTTTAACCACTAACAAGGACAGCAGTGATGTTAAACCATTTATTTTCTTCACATTTCACTGAGGAAGAAACATCTCCCATTAAACTTTAAGGAAATACTGATGTTTTTATGTCGAATCACCATGAACAGGACACCTTCCAGTTGTAGACGTGATGTGTCCCAACATATAGTCCATATAGTTTATAAACATCAATACTTCCTTAAGGTTTAAAGGATATTTTTCTTTCTCGTGACAGAAATTAAGAAATAAATTAACCCATAAAGGCCCAAACAGCCACTGGAAAGCAAAAGCATCTACTGATCTAAACTGTTTAATACCTGTGAATCCACTAATTCTATCAATACATGTCAATAACTGGTGTAAAATGCAGTTATTCATCTTTTCACGGTCATCAGATATGACCCATTTGGACGTTCAGAGGCTCCGTAGTTACCGTAGAAACACCGTCATCTTCTCCAACATTGATTCATCAGTAAAACCTATGGAGTTGGCTCAATGATAAATAACCCACAACTTTAATCCGAGCTTTTATGAACATCTACATGATCAATAAATCAAAATACATGATTTTAACTTAAAAATGCAAAGTACAGAGCATAATAATAGAATAAATGGTGATAGATTATTGAAGAAAGGTTAAAAATTGAGAAAAACCCATATGGGAACAGTCACAAAAGTAGCATCGGGTCTTTATGGGTTAATGAACATTTAAAAAAAAAAAAAAAACGTTACAATGAGAATGCTCAATGCTGTACACATTTAATTTAATGTAAGAAGTGTGTCAAGTGAAAAGGATAGTCCAAAAATAAGCTTGTGCTTCTAGCCCATTCCTTTTTTGGGTTTTTATGTTTATTATAATTATTGTACTGAGTGCAATGATTAATGTACAAACCAAAATAAACAATTCATTCATCTTTTATGAACATCTACATATCAGTTAATTAAAAGCAAGAAAATAATGATTTTCACTAGAAAAAAAGCAAAATACAGAGGATAACATTATAATAAATGGTGGTAAATTACATAAGAAAGGTTAAATAGAGAGAAAAAATAATTTGGGAACTGACACAAAAGTAGCCCTGGGTCTTTATGGGTTAATGGTTCCTAGTATGAGAGAGTAAAATGTCTTTGCAGAAAATATAAGAATGTTTTAGTAAATCATATTTTATGGCATGATTCTGTCATCCGACCTTTTTTGCAGGAACCTGCTTCTGTCTGAGGTTTTTTCTTATATAAAGGTGGTGACTACAGAGGATTTTAAAGTCCATGAGAAAATCTTATATTATGATTGACACTGTATAAATAAAACAAAAACCAACTAAAAATTACTGTATGGAAACTTTCCTTTTTGTAGTAAATTATCTTTGACCTAATTAATATGTGACCAGTGTTTCAGAGTTTCACACTAAACACATGTATATTTTATGGTTTTATGTCCTAATGAAGACCTGTGTTAGCGTATCTGTTACCAAAAATCTTCATTTTTATCTATTTATTTGTTTATTTGTCTCAAACTTTGAAGTAAAACAAGAAGAAAAAGACAAAAAAAAAAAAAAAAGATAAAAGCAAGAAGTCAATTACATATGTGCCCATCACTGGTCATTTATCACAGAAAAAAATAACAAAATACAATAAATGTAACATAAATGTACATATGTATCTATTCATAAACACAGTTTGTGAAGGGACAGAAAGAAGCAAAAGCTTATCTAGTCGTGCCCCTTCCTTATTGTCAGTGTGCCTCTTTTTTCTGACTGTCTTTTTCTATTCTGTACATATTATGGGATACCTGTCATCAGGGCAGTGTTTCAGCCTCTTTTAGTTCCTCATATTAGTTGAAAAGCAAACATTAAAGCCCAAAACTAAACTAACACTGATGAAAATGCATTCCTCAAAATAAAAAAAATTAAAAATCTAAAATGTATCTTTAAAACAAAGACTAAATTGAGATTTTAAATTGAAAAAACCACAACGAGCCCTTTGTATTTGTCGTCAACATTTGTAGATATATGCAGACCACGTATTTTATTCTTTGCCAAACCATTTATGGCAGTATGGTTCAAATGCTTATGGTTAGATTTAAGTTTGTCAGGATTAGAGAGAATTAATGCAACAAAAGTCTACATCTGATTAAAAAAAGACACATAATACATTTAATCATATCTAATTCAAACCTGGGGTCTTTTCCTAACCCTAACCAAACCCTACAGGTGTCACGTACTGGATCCTCCATCCATCCCATCCACCTCCGATACTTGTTCCATTGGCAGATTTTTTTTTTTTTGTTGCTGAAATTAAGAAAAAAATCTGCCAATGGAACGAGTGTAAATTATCTTGTAAGATTTGTTGAAATAAGATTTTTATCGTCCTATTGTCCATAAATCAGTTCTTATATCTCACTGAAAAGTTCCTCTTGAGGTGATTATGTCTTATTTAAAGTGTGATGAGATATTTGGACAAGAAATGAGACAAATACACTTGGTAAGATTTTGATTACTTCTAGTGTATTGATCCTTCATTCAGAAACTGCATTGATTCTATCTATATGTACCTGTGCATCGTAGATATGTCCGACATAAACATTTATACATGTGAATGAGCGATTAATAACGTTATATAAACTGTATTTCTTCCATGCTACCAAGACACAGATTCATCTTCCCTTTGTTTTTTGCCCATTTTTAAAGGAGGGCGGGGTATGTTCAACAATGCTAAATGCTGCTAATCCTGTCCTGAGGCCTCAGACAACAGAAATACAAATTTGCAGCTGCCTTAATTACCGGATTTCCAAAACAAACAATAACTCTGCCTTCGATAGAGATGCTGGTGGAAAACAAACAACCTCTGGGCTTACAGACGGTTATCGCCATTTTCTGATGTCTTAGAAAGATTAGCGGAAAAGCCACATATATATATATCGCAAAATAGGCACTTAAAAAGTTAATGAATTCCTGTTTTTCAGGAGCAGATGTCACTTAGTTTTAAGATGTTATTGTCCGCTTTTGGAGGACGATGAGTTGGGGGGGATTGAGAGATGCATCTGAGTCATTGGAACAAGGTTTGTCTGTTTTACGCATGAGTAAAACCTCCTCAGTACAAAGATGTGCTCTGTTCCGTCCTGACCACCCGAGTATTGCAGCCCAGCTTTTGAGGTTTTGATTATATTTTATGAGTCCTAATTGTGACTGACCTGGCCCGCTGCTGGCTTCATTTCATCTGGGAGAGGAGGGCCGGGTCCTCGCCGCCGACCGGGGCATCTCGGCCGACTGATGACCTCCACCTTCACGGGACGGTGAGGGACACGTCTCAAGTTCATCCTCCCCTTGGGTGGTAAGGCTCTCAGCTTACCTCCACCTGTCCACTGGGGCCGGCCTCTCCCTTCACCCCTCGCCCTCCAGCCTCTCCGTGAGACTACTTAACATACCCGGCTAATCTCCTTTTACAGCTCTTAAACAAAACTCTGTCCCTGTTTACAAACACCGATCGACGGAAAACAACGCTCCGGACACGTCGGAAACTGGCACAGAGATCGGGTCGTACAACGATAACCGTCGCCATAATCCTCCAGGCAGGTCAGCATCGCTATATTTCCGGTCTGGATTATTTTATTCATCGTGTCCAACAAAAAAATAGGACCAACCTCTCTGTATCTCACCGGTATTGTTCTATCAAGGATCAATCCCCAGTTGAATTTACAGGTCGTCTGGTTCTGTTCTGTTCGAGTCCTGTGGTCTGGATGCAGGGGGTCAATAGAAGCGGGTGGTACTTTCACTGGAGGAGAACTCATCTAATTAAAAAAAAAGTCCATATTTGACTTCTATCAGTGCTCAGTAGGAACTATATTAATACCTCTAACCATTTAAAGGGCTCATATTGATCTAAACCTACTTTTCTGAGTCTGTGGTTCATTTCTTTGTGTATTTGGACCCTAATAGTTCATACAGTTTGAATTTGAACCCTCCA
>JAPQRP010000009.1:5842877-5860372 GCA_037367295.1 Apogon hyalosoma | reverse complement strand
ACCCCCTGAATGTCCCAATGCCCCTTCAAGGGCCGTACCACCCCATTGAGAAACACTGCATGTCAGGTTTTTGCTTTATTCTTTTGCACAAGTCGATAATAAAGCAGATATTGCTTTGTGTGATAAACACACAACATTAATGTGAAGGATTTTACTGTAAATTTATGATGAATATCTGTGGATTTCAACACTGATGGCAACACAATGGGGTTTTAAAGCTCTCATAACCTCAGAGGACGTTACAACTCCTGCAACACATTGATGACAACGTGAAGCTCCAATATGCAACTTTTCGCCTTTAGGTAGAAGAGTGAACTGCTACCGATCCAAATCCCCAAAACACAATGGAACAAGTTCATGCCCCAGTACTTGTCACTCATCCTGATGAGCTGTCGGCTTTGAAACCACATCCAGCCTGAAGCTACGGTAACTAGATCCTACTGCTTTCAAAGACACCGACGATCTGCAATACAAATGCTCACCTGTACGCACATCCCTGCATTTTCTGGGATTATTATTTTTCCTGTTTCACTTATTTATTACCCCGCCCCCCGAAGGGGAGGCAAGGGGTATTGTTTTTGGTTTGGCTAGTTTGTTTATTAACACTCTAGCAGCTAAACTATTGGTAGAATTTGTACCAAATTGTGTTTATAGATTACCAGTGACCCAGAATAGATCTCATTACATTTTATGAAAAATAGGTCAAAGTTTAAATTTTGTATGAATTTTTTTAAATCTCTTTTTTTTTTTCCCCCATTTACTTGTAATGGGCAAAATTTCAAATGTCTGTATCAGCAAAACCACTGGTTAAATTCATACCAAATTAGGTTTATAGATTGCCAGTGACTAAGAATAGGTCTCATTACATTTTGGGAAAAATAGGTCAAAGTTTACATTTTTTAGAATTTTTTAAATCTTTTTTTCTTCCCATTTGTCAAATCAAAATCAAATCAAATTTTATTCATATAGTGCCAAATCATAACAAAAGTTATCTCATGACACTTTACATATAGAGCCGGTCGAAGCCAGACTCTGGGCGAAATTTCACGTTTAGAAAAACATCAATTTTGTTTCAATTTACTTCAAACTTGGCACATATACAGAGGCAATTGATATGCTGACATCAGCGCACAAACAGACACGACGACATCAGCTGGATCGATAGCAAAATAAACTATAATATGTGTGAGGGGTGGGGTTTGTTTTGCCTGGAACCACTTGTTTATTTATTTATTTACTGCATGAATGAAGAAATCCACCATTAATTTCAGCCAGGTGACTAAACATTAGCCATACTGCAAGTGAATGAAAATAATAATAATAATAATAATAATTAAAGTAATGAAAATATAAACATAAAACATGTGGCACATTCATTCTGAAATGTGGTGAAATAAAAGCTACAAATCACAGTAACAGGAAACAATGCAGTGCTAACAAGACCCCCATGCATCTCTCATTTGTGCCCGCGAGCTGCAAAGTAACCAAAGATTTGTAATTGATTTTAAGGAGCCTACTAAAAACAATTACAGTCCTTCTACAAGAGAGAGTCAATACAGGCTAAAATGCAACATAGAACAGCCCAGTGTTCGTTTCTTTACTGAACCTTTTCCATCATGTGTCTGGCACACAATGGTAATCAATACACGGGGAGTAGGGAAGGTGCCCCTGATTGATCAGCTGGTCAGAGTGGATGTAATCAATACGAAGGCTGACTGGATCATGAACTTTGGGGGGAGTCGCCAAAACTAGGTCATGTATTTTTTTCTCTCTCAGATCTACTGGGAATTAGCCATATGATGCTGGAAGAAACGACTTAAGACTGCAATATTCAAAGCTTAACCCTTTATCAGGCATGTGACTATTTTTGGTCATTTCCGCACACGTTACGAGACAGTGACAGTAACAGTTAAAGTGAGGACGGTGAGTCAACAATCTGAGGTCCAATGTGGTCTCCAGGGTCTGGAAGGTCCAATGTGGTTTCCAGGGTCTGTAAGGTCCAATGTGGTCTCCAGGGTCTGGAAGGTCTAATGTGGTTTCCAGGGTCTGGAAGGTCCAATGTGGTCTCCAGGGTCTGTAAGGTCCACCTCTGCATGAACAGTGAGTGGACCTGCTTTGTTCAGTACCATGAAGTAATGGTGCTAATGTAAGGAGTGATGTTCAAAGGGGTCATGTGGATGTAGACAGGGGTCTGGATCAGCACTTATGTGGGTCTAATGTTCTAAAATACATGTTATTTTCACCTTACATGTGTTTTTCTTGTATTTTATATTTACTTTTTTTTTATGGATAAGGAACCGAATATGGTAACTTCACTGACCTTGATTTTATATGCAATATTCATTGTTTAATTATCTTTTTTTAACTTCACAAAAGTAATATATTTTTATTACGTCTTCCATTAACAAACTTGTATAATATTTTCATATCTTCTATTTTTGCACTTTGCCTGGAAGATCGATTAAAACAGTCTAAAACAATTAAAACTTTTAAAAAGATGCACAAATGAACTGTTATTCACAAATATAGAGCTGAGGATTGACTAAAGAAATGACTTGTTCAGAAGACTATTAGTAGTTGAGAAAAGGACATGATTTACCTGAAATCAAAATAAATATGTATTCTCTTCTGTTGTATGTTTAGCAATGATTACATTGATTTTTTTTTTTCTTTTCTTCTTGTGGAAACTAGCTAGCATTCACATAGTGTAAAACGGGTTCCCATATTTTGTTACATTTGTTGACGGTTATTTCAGGTACACCTATTTTTTTCCAAATTTATATAAAGCATGATGCCTCTGATCTATTAATCGTGTGTTGGAAGTGATGGCTAGTTAGTAAAGATGAACAGGCCACAACTTTTTGCAGGTTAGCTGGAGGGACTGAGTCATCTGTGCATGAAATGAGACCAAAAATAGCAGGAAGAGATGGCTGAACACAGAAATGATGTATTTCTATTGTTTTGAGAAAATAAAAGTGAATTGTAAAACAACGTGGGGCTGTTTAAATTGCCATACCATAATGCTGAAATAACAGCCTAATATCATCCTTTGTTTTTTTTTATACAAGTAACTTAAAAAAGTAAACTTAACATTTTGTAATATGTAAATATCACCCAAAATCCAATCTTAAATATACATGTTTAGAATGTTAAATCTACATTACTTCATAAATATATTTACAGTTTGATGTGTTTATTTACAGTATTGTTCTGGTAATCACAGCTGCCAGTTTTTTTCCATAAAAACAATCAGATGTTTTTTTTTTTGTTTTTTTTTTGCAGTGTACCACATTAACTGTCTACGTTTTCAGTGCATTTATTGCTGTGTGTTCACAGGCCTGAAGCGTTCTGACCCACTGTATTGGATTTGTTTAGATGGATGTTTATCAAATTGTGAAATAAGATTTTGCGGATCAATAGACAAAAGACGTCCAAGTTGCTTTCAGTCAGGACGCACGCGGCCGTGGGATGAAAACAATTGGACTCGTTGAATTGTTTTTATTTGGAAAGTCGGTTGAGGTGTGAGGATCTCTAAACTTTTCTGCTCCTCTCATTGGTTTTCTCGACACACATCCAAACGCTTCGACGCGCCGTAATGTGTAGGTGCCTTTTTACCAAGTAGATTTCTTTCTCTCTGGGTTTCTCCTTTCAACTTCCTCCTGTGTGTTTCCTCTTCTTTCATGGTAGGTTGAGCTTTTCAGGCATTGTCAGGCTTGTTTAAATTTTTAACAAGCGCAGGGATGAAACAAAGAGACTGAGACAAGGGGAAAGTCCCTCATCTGAAACTGAAGGTATATTTCCCATGAAATGCTGTGCAGTGACGTGGAATAGTCTTTGCCTTTTGTGCGTTCTGATGTTGTTGACCCTTTTCTACCAAATGGTGAGCACTATGAACACTTCACTTTTTATCGTCTGGCTCCGTCTACTAAGAATAACTGCACCCAGGTGGCTTAAGCTCAATGCCTTTTCTTCCAGTGTGTATGTGTATGTCTGTTTTGTTTTTTTTTTCTCTTCCTCGCAGTACTTCGAGAAGTATTTCACCGCCGTTATGTGTAGTTTACTTCCGCTCGAGGGTAATGAAATTCTCAATAAAGAGAATTATGCTAATCCGTAACAATTTCCAGTTATACCCCACACATGCTTCCCTTGATTGAAATGTAATTGGGTAAAATCATCAGCGAAAGATGCTGATCATGGACGGCCCAGCAGAAACGGCGAAGCGGCGTGCTTCGTGTTGTCTTCAACAAGGAGTCGTCTAATTTTGTGGCAGGTGTGAAGGTAATTGAACGCTGCCAGACGCCAAATGGCAGCGAAGAACATGAACAACAACAGAAAACAAACAGAGAGAAGCCGCGCGAAGCTGGAAAATGGAATTTAGACGCAGACGGGCTTCTGTGAGCAAAATATGTGTAAATGGTTTGATTTTAGCCGGAGGGAACTCACTGTTAGTGGCGGTAACTAAAACTGAGGTCGGTTTTAACGACCACGGTGACGTCTTCAGCACTGTACCACTGTGACTGTATTTTGTATCTTGCACAATCTTTTTTTTTTTTTTGCACCTGATACACTTAAAGGCATGCACTAGTAGGTTGACTGGTTAATCTAAACTGCTCATAGGTGTGAATATGAGAGTGACTGGTTGCTCATTTCTATGGCTACGTTCAGACTGCAGGCAAATGTGGTCCAAATCTGATTTTTTTTGCTCATGTGTGACCTGTTAAAGACAGTTTGAACAGCACTAATCCAACCCAGGCCACTTTCAGATGTGGTCCTAAATCTGATACGTGTCTGATATTTTCCGATGCGACTTCAGTCTGAACGGCCAGGTCGCATTTATCTGACTTTTACGCCATTGGAATGCGGCAAACGTCACAATTCTGCGTCCCAGGAGGAGGAGTGACGGGAAAAACATACTTACTTCTGTAAACACGTTGCGTGCCTGCGTGGTCACGTATTACGTCAGGACCTATTTTGTGCATGCGGGTCACTTCTAGGTCGCATTCAGTTCAGACTCTAAACCGACAGAAGTCACATTTAATGTGTAATATATGGTGGCCCTGAAGTGCAAAAAATGAACGCAACATAACTACAAAAGTGAAAACACAAACGTGTAAACACAACAATATTAATTCTTACATTATTAGGACTCTAAATAGATGTTATTTTTATCATTACGGAAGCAAAAGCAATGTGTTATGTTGTATAACATGAAATAGGGGTGGGATTTAATACGTTTTCTTCTTCCCGCTCCATTTTGAGCAGCGCATATTGAATTTATTTTGTTATTACTAGTAACTTGGCAATTGCTAACGTCTTGATTACCTTTATTTATTGATGTATTTGCTCTGCCATTAGATCCTTGTACACAGAAAGTGCTTAATTTTCCTTCTGCTCAAAACGAAAGAACGAAAGAAAGAAAAAGTAGGTCCCTTCGGGTGACATGACTCAATGCTGATTGGATGACATCACCGCCCGTCTTTTTAGCAGGAAGTGTTCTCTCTTTTGCGTTTGTGTTTTGAACTTCAGGGCCACCATAATAATATGAACAAGCACACACACACGCACAAAAAAAAAAAAAAAATCGGATTTCACCAAAAAGCCGGAATTGTGCATCAAAACCTGCTGTCTGAATGTCGCCTATACGTCCAGGTCATTATTGAAATTGGGAATCGGTTCTCAACTAACTTACCTGGTTAAATAAGGGTTAAATAAATCAGTTATTCTTTGCAGAGAGTACTGACTTTATTTTATTTGACCTATTTCTTTTTTCCTTGCTTAGCGTACAGTTTATTTCCTTTTAGTTTAGTTGAAACTGTTTTAATTGTTCAGTTTATTTCATTTTAGTTTCATAGTTTACGTTAGTCGTGTGAAGGGAACTCTTACTGCTGTGTATGTGACAATAATCATCTTGAATCTTCTTGAATATTGAATCTTTGACACATTGCACTATTGTCATATCTGCCGTTTCGTTCCATTACGCAGCTCCTCACCTCATAAACACATAGAACTGTATTTGCATTGTCACTGTTACTGTAAAGAGGTTTAATTTATGTATGCTATAGTCTTTTTATATTTATATTCTATTTTTGCTTCTTTTTTAATTGGATGTCATTTAAGCAGCAACATGAGAGGAACTGCATCTCCATCCCATGTCTGTCCTGTACATCTCGTGAATTGACAATAAAACAATCTTCGTCAGTATATTGCACAAGTGGACACGCGACGCCCATCTGCATTTAACCCATCACTAGAACATGCAGGAACACACCACACACTGCAGACTGGGAGCAATGGGCTGCTATGCCAGATGACTGGGGGTTGGGTGCCTTGCTCAAGGGCACATCTGCTGGTCCAGGGAACTGAACCAACAAACCTTTGATCACATGCCAATTCTCCAACCTTCTTGATTACAATCCCCCCATGAGTTTATATTCTGTAATTAATATCTTTTCTATTCTTATTTTATTTTTATTTATTTTATTTATTTCAAACATGCAAAGAAACAAATAACACAAAACAAGGCAAAATAAGAAAAAAACTAAATAACATTTAAACGAATAGAGTCTATTTTGAAGTGTGTGCAAGTCTGAATTTTAGAATTAATATCGTACCTGTATATGATAGAAACCCTTCAGGCCATTTTTGAATTTTTCCATTTTCCTTTTTTCATTTGCTGATCATTATGTCTGCAATTTTTTTTTTTTTTTTTTTTTTTTTTTTACATATTTGTTGAATCAAATGTTATTTAATCTTACAGGTCTACAGTGATGGAAAAAGGTTTTTATTCACCCCATGCATTTCTGATATACTGCATTAAGAATCACTCTTAAATCATTCAACTGTGAGTAGTATTGTTCCATTCTCCAAACCCACATGCCCCCTTCTGCACGTGCTCAGTTCCATCAAGGTCAAAACTGGATGTTTCAGTAGATAATGAAACACATCCAGGACAAGAATATAGTCTGGTTATTTTTTTTTTTTTTTAATAATTGAAAAAAACAACAACAAAAAAACACAAAAACAATCTGTTTCTTTGTGTCTGTCTGATGCAGCCACCCCTTTTAAAACACAAAAAACATTCTCAAATATTTCATAATATGAGAGATTGCGTCAAATTTTAAGGGTGTCTGAATTTTTTTCCACTACTGCATACAATGTTATCCTTTAGGGACTTTTTTTTTCTTTTTTGATTTACTGATCATTATATCAAGTCTAATTTCTGCAAGCATGTTTACTTTTTTCACATATATATTGAATCCAGTGTCAGTTACTCTTAAGTCGGGTACACACATAAGGATTTTCTAAATCCTAAGAGATTTTTATATCTTTTGCACACCCCACACTTAACTCAAGATTTTTTTTGCTTAGTTGAAGCAAAAAAAAAAATCTGACAATGGAACAAGTGAAAATGATCTTGGTACGACTTCTGGAAATAAGATTTTCCAGATCTATTGTCTAAAAATAAGTTCTTTATATCTGGCTGAAAAGTTACTCTTTAGGTGATTCTGTCTTATTTGAAGTTCCACAACCTGGTCCTCTGTTTCTGAGTTCCACCAAACTTTATGTTTCAGGTCGGCCATGTTTGTTTTTATATACGCCTGCTTCCTTGTTCCTCAGTCTGCTCGCTTCTTGATTGGCTGCATTCTGTTCCACCTCACAATTCACCGAGTCCTGAGTTGCGGGGGGGGTCGGCTTTCCCCACACACCAAGATTTTTGGTTGTAAATACTGGACAAGTTTATTATTTACGATTGTCGGCCCAGACCCGTTTCGGAGCCGATTATCGGGACAAATTCCCTCTTAACACACCTCAGACCACAGGATAATCTTATAAAACATAAAACAATCTGGCATTTGCTGTCCTTGGTCGGGAAGGGGGAAAATTGGGACAAAAACAGCCCGATTATCTTTATGCGTGTACCCCGCTTTAAAGGTTTATTATGTGTTACAGACACTTTTTGCAGACTTTTTGGGGACGACTGAGCCAAAAATGTACATACCAGTAAAAATAACATATATATTGGCAATGACTATGGCTAAATTCTTAATTTAATTGATAAATAGAAATATCATATAACATCACAACTGGTGCATCCTTAATAATAATAATAATAATAAAAAACATTTCCTACTAAATGTATATAGTAACATGATTCTTCATTTAGTCTTGCATTCCTCTCGTATGTGATGACCTCAGTTCTTTTCCAGCGCTGTTCACAGCCCTGCCTGCACACACAAATCCACTCTACAAACCCACTCCACACACCGACACACTGTTTAAAGGGGCATTAGGTCCTAATGTGCAGTGTAAGATAGCAGTAATTAACAAACATTTCAGTTTGCGCAGCCATTTTCAATTATGGCAGCTTGCTTGTGTCTTTGACTTAATTGCAGCTAAAAGATCTTATAATCGAAGCAGAGCAGAAGTCTACGATGCCTTTGAGAGGAATATGAGACAATGCTTGTGTCAAATGAAACGCAGGAAGAGAGGGGAGAGAGTTGGCAAACTGGCTCCATCTCCTGGAGGAGACAAGAGGGGCTCTATTCAACACCCCCCCACCCACTACCACCTGCATATGTTCACATTATGCTGATTGCTGGATGATTAAGGAAAGCAATGGTAGGCTTTGGAGTCTTTATATAGAACAAACGCTGCACTTTTCTGCAACAACTGCCGGACAGAGGGACATTTACTGCTTCCTGCCAGCTGTAGACGCTCATTTCCTTCAAAAAGCATCTATATTAAATTCAAAGCACGTTCGTTAGTGTTTCTGAATTTGCACAAAGGCGTTCATTACAGTCAAAACAGTGTGTGTAGAGTTCAAGCAAATGAACCTCTATAGTACGCAGTCAATCCTTAACAGTGTTGTGCAAGTTCCTTCCAAACTGTAATACATTACAGATTACTTGTTACTGGTATTAAAAAGTAACTAGTGCATTGACCCGTGGGGAATCACGGTGAAATATGACGGTAAATTCCACTGACAATAACCTCTCAGCTGGCGTGTCAGTTTCTGCACATGAAATTTGACACCGTGACAACGTGGGCCTATTGTTCATCTGTTGCTAAGTAACCCACTTCAATTCTATGATTCTGGGCAAGGCTACTGTATTACAAAATTACTTATAACTCCCAAAATATTGCTCCTATCAAGTTGCCGTTTTCGCTAGTCTCTTCCTTGACCAAAACTACATAAGTATGCCAAACTGCAGCAGTCAGCTTTTTCCAGATTATGCGTGGTGCTCAAGACACACACACACACATAGAGTCCACTTCCCTTTTATAATATACGGATAGGATTCCTTACCTTATAATATCACTGTCTCAGAATATTAATGCATTACATGACTCCTGTATTACTTTTGAGTTACATACAGAGTCTCACATACAGTAAATGGTGCATGTGCAGTCGAACCAAACCCCCCACGAAGTACATGTGTATGGATAGCTCAGTAAGTAATGCTACAGTCTACGATGTGTGAATCCCAGCAGGAGCGCTTGTATTTTTTTTCAACATTTTACATGTTCAAACAGGGGGCGGGGCGCCGAGGACGCCGGCAGATAAATCCGCAATTGATAAAAGAATTGTAACTAGTCATAGAAACGTTAGCTTATCTTGTCATTGCTGATCACAGGGTCATGCTAATGCTAACTAGCTTCTGTAAAGCAGGGTTAGGGTTAGTAATGAGCATACGACCATGTGGTCAGTGGGCTGTCTTCTGCCGTCTTCACCCATTGGCTGAACATCAACAGGAAAAAGAACTTTACAGAAGCATTATTTGATTCCTTAAGGTCTCACTGTCTTGCTGGGTTTTTTTTTTGGTTTTTTTTTTGTTTTGTTTTGTTTTTCATTTGAGCAGTTAAATTATGGCCATGAAGTGTGACGTAACACAAGTGCTATTGAACATGTGCCAAAGAAAATATTACTGAAAAGTGATTAGTAATGCCTTACACTCCTGCGCTACAGCAAAAAGTAATAAGATAATAGACTGTAAATAATATATACATACACATGTATTTTTAATAGACTGGATCCCTGTACACATCCACTCACTGTATAAAAACTCCAATTTGCACTTTCTGTACATATTACAATATAAATCCACTGTAAATCTCAACCCATTGTTTAATTATTTATTTAACATTTATTTAACCTTTATTTATACAGGCAAGCATATAAAGGTTAAATAATTGTTAGTTGTTGTCCTCGTCTCTAGTCGACCGTTTGCTTATATCAGGTCTATGTTCAAGTGCTATTGGATTCAAGTTCTGGTTCATGTTGAAATCGTTTGTCATGAACAAAGAAAAACCGAAGCCAAATTCCTTGTATGTGTTCACATACTTGACCAATAAAGCTGATTCTGATTTCAAAATACATTTTGATAACGTTATCAACGTGAGGGAAAATTCATTTTCATTATTCATTTAATTTCTAGTTATTGGATGCATAGAAATAACTAGTTTCTACACAGTGAGTTGTCTGCAAAAAAACAAAGCATTACTGAACAGCTAAAAGCAGAATATCTCCTCAGTTAAACTGCTTTGTGTGCACCAACAGTTGGTTAAGAAGTGTCATTTAATTATATACTTTTGACAATAACAAGACTATTCTTGTTCATTGTACTTTCTGGCTATTGGATTCTTCTTAATAGACTTAACAAATCTCCTTAAATGATGAGAGCGGGTGCAGGCTCTTTAGCTGTTTGTGCTCGATGCCTGGGGCCAGTTGATGTCGTTAGTTTGATTTGTGGCTCACCCTGGTTCCTCAAGTGGAACCTAATTTGCACCTTTGCACGGGTGACACTTATTAGGCATGAGCTTGTGAGTGTGTCAGTACCTGTAATTAAAGCAGATGGTCAAATAACCCTGTCAGACCTGTTAACAAACTAGGGCCTCTACATGGTCCTAATTCCCTGCCCGTTTGTGAAGCAGAGCACCAGCCAATTCCCCCTGCACATTGTTACCGATGACTGATTTGTTTTTCCCTCGTTTAGGTCTTATTAAAGCGTACAGTAAAGAGCCTTGGATGAGGACAACAGGGAGGACGTTTAGGTAACGGTCTCTCTGACACGCCAGATATGACCTTAAATGATTTAAAGTGAAGCCTGTAAATACAGAGCTGCCTAATCTCCACAGCGCAGGTTTACACGTTAAACTGACCTTCAATCAGACCCCAGAAACACTCCTTAATAATTCCCTTTTTATCCTGAAAGCAAGGAAAGAAAGAGCGCAAGAGAAAGAGGGAAGAAAGAACAAGTAAACCATGGGAGGTCACCGAATTAAAGGTGTGACAGATCTGGAAGTTGGTGTTCAGTTACGATGGAAAATAACCATGTGAGATTTCTACGGGGCCTATTCTCTAAACTACTTCCAAATTTGAGTTCTGTCTCCTTTAAATTGTGAGATGTGTTTAACAGAAGAAAGCACCACACTGAGATATGTGCTAAATACCAGCTGAGCAAAAAAATCCCCATATCTGTCATTAAAAGGATCACAGAGTATAATCATCATTTTACAATTGGAACACATGCTGTAATAGCACATTCAGCACTCCTGTGCAGTCACTATACTTTCTGACATGATACTACAGCGCATAATGCAGCCTGTAATTATCTGTTTCCTGAAGGTGGAGGGCTGCGTAAAACTGCCATGAGCTCCTGTGTTCCTTTCATAAAACGCTTTTCTCCTCTTTGGCAATCGCTCGCACAGGCTGACTCACTGGGCTTCGACAAGCAACTTAAGCAGGTTCACACCAGGAGGGGCAGCAGCACAGCAGCCATCTGGTTAGCAGAACAAAGACCAGCAAAATATAGAGCACACCTACACATTTACACTACACTGCAACGAGGCTTAAACTCACACTTCGAGCAGTTACTAAAAGTTAGCGCGCTGCAATCCAAGAAAAGGACTTTAAAATACTAGTGAAAAAGGATGCTGTCAACAAAGAAAAATAAAATAAAGAGAAGGTTTCAGGTACAGGGGCTTGCAGTTTTGCCCAAGACACTGAAAACCTTATATTATTGTTTAAAACTGTGCCATCTCGTTATCTTGTTTTGTTTCTGCAACTTTCCGTCTTGTAAATAGGGTCGGCATAAATAAGCTGTTGCTTCAGCCTACGCCTTTTCACCCGTGTTTAACATAGGAATCCCAACTGTATGTACGTATATACCATGTTTTGTTAAACGGAAGAATAAATTACTACTACAACACTGAGGAGACCGAAAATGTCAGTCCTTCAACTAATCTCAAGAGAAAAAAGCTCTATTAAAAACACTAGACTGGTGTTAATAGTGATTTGACTGCCTCGTTGAGCAGATTTGTTTCAGTTTCTTGATTTTTTTTTTTTTTTTTTTACATATTCTAACAATATAAATCCAGAATTATGCAAAAATCTACAGTTCATAGTCACTTAACAAAAAAAAGGTATGAAATACAGCAACTATAAACCCTCCACAAAACCTGAAAGCAACTAAACTAAACAATAACAAACAAAAATTAATACAACTGCATCAAAATCAGCCTGAATTGAGCTGTAGTTGTTATACCAAAAAAGTCACACCTATAGTAATAGTGGTTTCACTCTCTCTGTGCTATTATAGGTCCAAAACTATGCATACATCTAGAGTTCACAGCCAAAGAACAACAAAACAGCAACCAAACCCTGGAAACCACTAAAACTAAACAATGACAAACAAAAAGGGATTCAATTCCATCAAAAATCAGCCTGAATTGAATTATGCTTGTTATACTGCTTTGTTCTAATACATTTGTCTACTCATCTGGAGAGAAAAGCTCAACTAGAGAAAGTTGCACTTATATTAACAGCGGTTTCACTGCATCATTGAGCAGATTTTTTTCTTAAGAATGTGCCATTATAGGTCTAAAATTATGCACAAATCTATAGTTCTTAGTCAAATAACAACAAACGGCCATCACAGGCAGTAACTAAACCCTACAGAAAGGCTGAAAAGCATTTAAAGTAAAGAAAAATAGTCAAAAATTAAATAATTTGACTCTAAAACTTGTTCATGTTGTGCATGAATGGAACCTTTAATGAACAATGATGATGTATTCTGACATTCTACCCTTTTCAGCTTTTACAAATGAAGACTTTCCTCATAATATCTGACAAATCAACACAAACACCAAACTTAACTGTCAAAATATTCACCTCATTTGCCTCCAAACCAGTGGCAGAGTCTGACGCTCATGCTTGTGAAGCCCCTCCCACCTGCACCTGAAACTACTGAGGTATTAACTCCTTCCTATTGTTGGTATTGTTCTCGTAACAACCACACTACACATTGTAAAGTAATGTCTCTGTCTCTGTTTCGGATATAATAACTTTCAATTTTAATCAGAACTTTTATGAACATCTATATCAGGGCTGTCAAACTCATTTTAGTTCAGGGGCCACATTAAGCCAAATTTGATCTAAAATGGGCCGGACCAGTGAAATAATAACATAATAATACATAAATAATGTCAACTCCAAACCTTCCTCAATATTTTAGAGTGAAAAAAAGTTAAATTATGCGATGAAAATGTTTACATCTACCAACTATCCTTTAAAACAACGGAAATAACAAAAACAAACTGAAATTTCTTAAGAAAATTAAGTGCAATTTTGACAATATTCTGTCTCAGTTTATCATTTACACATGTATATTATAAAGTACAGATCACAGTAGATCTACAAATACACAAAACATTTAATTACAGGCAGAATATTGGTAAACTTGCTCTTCAGACATTTAAAAATATTCATATTTGTTCAGGTTATTTGCGTTTTTATGAAATGATAGTTTATTTTAGTGTAAATACAGTAAAATGACATGAAAATGTTTACATTTACAAAGAGAAAAATGTGGAGTTGTGTGTATTTATAGGTTATTATGATAGTATTTTACTGATCTGACCCACTGGAGATTAAATTGGTCTGTATGTGGCACCTGAACTTAATATCTTCCGTGTAATTTTTGCATTTTGCAAATTCATCCCACAGGCCAGACTGGACCCTTTGGCGGGCTGGATTTGGCCCCCGGGCCGGATGTTTGACACCTCTGATCAATATGATCAGTATATTAAATATCGGACAACACCTGATTTTCCCTGGAAAAATGCTAAATACAGAAGATTATGTCATAATAAATGGTGACAAATCGCTTAAGAAATGTTAAATATAGAGAAAAAAACAGTTTGGGAAGTGCCACAAATGTAGCACTGGGTCTTTATGGGTTAAGAAATGAACCCATAGTGATGAGAGTGCTGAGGCAGTGGTCACACCTGTACATGTACAGATGTGTGGAATAACTGCGTTTAATAGAGAAAAAGACCTGCTGTCGGAACGTAGCCTCGGTGAAAACTGAATAAAACCAGACAGTTATCTGTGTGATGAGAACATACCTTTAACCTCTGATTTGTGATTTAGTGCTAATTTCATGCTCTGGTTTTTATATGAAAGCACTATAAAGAAAATAAGTCCAGTTTACGTCCTTATTCATTTGTAATATCTGTTTTCAATGCCAAAACATATCAAATTTTAAAAAGTAGAAACATTTTATCATCTGCTCCATATTTATATAGTTGTAACAGACTGAAACTAAACTGGAAACAAGCAAAAAAAAAAAAAAAAAAGCTAAAGACTAAATAAAAACCACCGCTAACATAAAAGCCAACTCCCCTCCCATTAAAGCGGTGTAATTCAGTTCATCCAGGCTTCTATATCTGGCCTTAACGTGACCCTTCATCCCCACAGACAACTGCGAACAGCCAGGAATACATGATACCCATATCTTTTGGTAGCGTGTGATTAAAGAGGCTAAATAAACATAATCAGCACAGGCGTTAGTGCTGTTGTCCATGGCCTTATCTAAAAATACTCTTATGAGACGTCATCATCCTGTGATTTCGATTGGCGAAGGTACCGGAGCGCTTCCTTAATGATACGGTGGGGGCGGGCGGGCGGATGAGTGCATGTGTGTTCGGCTGAGGTGCAGGAGCAAAGAAAGAGAGGGTAAAAAACATTAATTATTAGCCCCAGTGGGATCTCTTATATTCTGTCTAGCCTGGACAACACCAATTAATACAGCAATTATTATCCTGGCCCGTAGCACAGGGTTGACTAAGCTGGCTTGCCTTCTGACGATTATGGCGTGAGGGGGAGCAGCAGAAGAGAGGCATGCTGGAGCGAGATTATTCATCTCACACTAAACCCTGCTTTTATGATGCATGGGTGATGGGGGAGATAGAGCCAAAGAGTAATTTAGTCTGCAAATTTCAACTCAGCATTACTGCAACACAATCTCCCTATAGATTAATTTCTGTTGGGTGTCATCTTTAGGGGTGTAGGGGAGCACCGATTCGATAAAGAATGAACCGTGCAGAGGTTTTTCTCATATTTCCGCCTCCTCCAGAGTAACATGCAGGCCTAAAGCTGCACTTTAAGTCTGAAACCCTGTAGATCCTGTGTGACAGGTGCACAGTTCACAGTGCTACTCCTCTTCTTTTTACCCCTCCAGGTCTTATTCCCGGCTCTGACCCAGCCCTGCACTGCATTCATTTCCTAAACATTGTCTTCTCCCCTCCCCTTCTCTTGGCCCTTTTTCCTAAAGCGGCGGATGCACATGTAAGCAATAGCTCCACCTAGTTTCTGAAGCGCCGCTCTCGCCCATGCAGCCCTTTCACAGCGGCACAGACGGCTGACTGAATGGGACCGGGATGAGAGGAGATCTGCCGTTCCAAATAAAATACTGCTCCCATATTATCCCCCTACTCCAGTCAAATTATCCACTGTGCTCTATTCTTCCTCATCATCTTTTTGGACAGGAGAGCTCTCTGTCTCTCTTGTTCTATTTTTTGCGCCTCCCGTCCTCGTCCCCGCTCTCCTGCGGTGACAGCCCTTGCAGGAGCATCTTAAGCGCATATGCCCCTTTTCCCCACAGCCACTGTAAAATCTGTGCTGACAGCCAATGAAAACAACACGGATGCTTGCATGTTATCTTGACATGGCCATGTTAAGCTTCGCTCTCATGATGCTAAATGGTCGTCATAAACCTTTTAAGATCTGGTGCGGCCTAATATGGACTTTTATAAAAACATTATGCTGTGTAATATGTTTAGGTTCAGCGGGGACATACAGTAGGCAGCTGCCGCTCGCTGTCATACAGCTCAAAAGTCAAGCACTTTATCAAAACAATGTGGATGCTCCATTCACAGGGACGCTTTTATATGAACCAGCAAGGTGTTCACACAGATGCACATTCTGCTCACTGAATGTACCATTTTGCATGTTACAGCAGATTTTAATGTGTAAGAATGCGACGTATATGTGAAATAACAGCAGTGAAGTGATGGTGTTCTACTGTCTCCTCCAGTCTAATCTATCTGCTTTTTTATGGGATCAATTGACAAAACAATTACAGTCTACAGGATCTTGTCTAACAAGCCCTTGGAGTACTAAGAATGATTAGATGGCGGGTATTACACGAGGAACCCATCTTTGGATTAGTGATGAGCACAATAAATTCTGAAATAAGTGGAGGAATATGTACATCCCTTTCATGGAAGACGCTTAGGTGATTGCTGCCACGAGAGGATTTGTCAGCATAACACAGGATCTCAAACAATAATGTGTGTGTGATAGGACACCATGGAACACATTCATAGCTGAATGCTTTGCCTGTTGTGTAAATGGATTTCTCCTCCATGAAACCAAGCAAAGGGCCAGAAAGAATCTCACTCTGTTTCATCATCATTTTGTTGAATACATTAAACCGTCCTCGCCATCATCATCATCATCACCATCATCAAGGGAGCATTTGGCCTATTCACAAGTTAAAGCCAGTCAAAATGTTTGCCTCCAGCAGATCACAGGTTGGAGTTAGTAATTGCTACGTGCTGTGCCTTCTTTCCAATAGCTCCGTCATTTGTTTACAGGGGTGTTGTGTTGCTCCTCACTACAGAAAACCAGCCAGGCCTCTAAGAGGAGGCGCTGTCATTGTCACTGCGAGGTGTAGGATAACAGCTCTTGAGCAGGTTGTAATTAGAGTGGCTGAGGTGTAATGAGGGTGCAAGATTCCTGCTCCTGCAGCCGGTGCCAAACTGGACCGGGGCGCTGATGGCACACTGCTGAGTGGCATCCCAGCCAGGTTACCACCTCGCTGTGTGCTCCTGTGACTCGGAGCGACACAGCAGACACCTGACAAAAGACAACAGACGACTGCAGGAGGAAAGTAAGTACAGCTCTATTTATGTAGTTCTTCTTAACATGTGCTGCAGAAAAACAAAGTAAGCATCGACCTAAGCCCACAGCAAAAAACGCTGTCATTGTATGTTATGCAAATCAACACTGGAAAAAATCCAAATCTTACCGAGTGTATTTTTCTCATTTCTAGTCCAAATATCTCATCACATTTTAAATAAGATTTTCCAGATCTATTGTCTAAAAATAAGTTCTTATATCTCACCGAAAAGTTACTCTTTAGGTGATTATG
>JAPQRP010000009.1:5785271-5799576 GCA_037367295.1 Apogon hyalosoma | reverse complement strand
GAATCAGTGTTGTAGAAGATGACGGTGTTTCCATGGTAACTACGGAGCCTCTGAACGTCCAAATGGGTCATATCTGACAACCATGTAAAGACGACAAACTGCATTTTACACCAATTATTTACATGGATTAATAGAATTAGTGGACTAACAAGTATTAAACATTTCAGATCAGTAGCTGGTTTTGGCCTTTGGGAGTGAACGTTAGTTATTAATTGATTAAATAATCAATATTATTTACTTGCATATTATTTACTTCTGTCATTGGTTGCATAAGTCTCTGTCAAATAAGTATGATGAAGATGATAAAGATGACAAACTGCACTTTACAACAGTTATTTACATATATTGATAGGATTAGTGGATCAACAGGTATTACATTTTTCAGATCAGTAGATGGTTTTGGTCACCGGTGGATGTTTAGGTCTTTAAGGGTTAATAGATACATACTGCACGGCATGAGTTAAGTGATTAAGGCTAAATAAGTGAATAAAAAGTCATTTGCCTTTTCAGTGGGTTGCTGAGTCTGCGGGTCAGTGTAAAACCCTATCGGCTGCTCCTGGGTCAGCCGTTGTGGATTATCTTTAGGTGTCTTTTCTTTCTGTGGGAGTAAAGCCTCTCTGTGAATGGCGTCACGCTGCCTTTACTCAGGCCACTTTGACACTTCTCTGTGCCACTTCAATACTCATGGCTCATTTACTAAAGCGAGCAGATTTTGTTGTTTCCAGAGACCACTTTGCGAGCGGTGACACGCTCGATACACGGCTTCAACCTTGAACTTATCGTCGTGGAAGCGTCGGGGACTGGAAAAGGTTAAAGAGTTTATCTGCAGATTAAATTAAACAGCAATGATTTTGGTTATGACAAAATCTTAATCTAGACTCCTGTGTTTTCTTGATAGCGGGGCATGTGTTGGTTATGTGATTGCTTCCTCCGCCTTTCCTATTTACTCTACACTGAAGGGAACAAATCTCCAGCTTCTCCTCCTGGTTGCCACACAGTAATTCCTGAAGAGAAATCAAGGACCTTGAAGCGTGTTAATGCTCACATATTGAAGTCTTACAGCATGGTTAAGATACAGTACCTATGAGGGAGCACAGATAAGAAGGTGTGGACAGTGATGCGAAGTTTCTGTGCAGAATGTTTGTGTAATGTTGCATCTAAACACTTCAAACGCGGTGTGACTCATCTGTGGACTTTGCACATGTACTTCAGCCAATCAGTAACGTACATATTCACCTATAATCAGTTCTGAGATTAGAAGCCTCCAGACCAGATTTCTACACGAGGTTTGGAAAGTTTAGACTAAAAATGCAGCTGAACAATATCTGACAAAAACAAACATCCTGCCCCCTAAAATGTAAGGTTCTGAAGGTAGGGAAAAGGAAAATTAGCTGCATATCAGCAGGAGGCTTAGAAGAATTAGTAAAGCATCTATAAGTTTCACTTTCACTTTATGGCCCGGGGCTTTAGTGGAATTATTTGACCCAACTCAACCCACCCTGCAAATAAACTGACATTCTTTTGAACCACCCCAACCCGACCTGCAACTAACCCGCTGATCCACGCATCACTAATGTACAGCACAGAACGCACCCCTATATAATACCTGGACGGACCTGTCCATAGATGCGCTACAGCAGTGGCAAACATATGTTCCTCCGGCCAAAACCGGCCTGCCAAAGGTTCTAATTTGGCCACAGTATGAATTTGGAAAATTATACTAAAGTTATTAAGAATCAGAGGCGTCATAGTTGTTCTAGTTCAGGTTCCACCTTCAGCCCAATTTTGATCTCAAGTAAAATAATAGCATAAAAACCCATAAATAATGACTCCAAATTTAAATCAAAATTTCACTGTAAAAATTCAGTATCAGATCGGTATCGGCAAAACTAATCCTAAAAAAAAAAATCTGATCGAATCAGTAGCCCAAAAATCCAGATCAGGACATCACTAATTTGTAGATGTGAACATTTGCATTTTCAAATTGGAGTTGTCATTATTCAAAGGTTATGATAATATTTTGCTAATCCGACCCACCTGACATATGAACTAAAATGAGTTTGACATCCTCGATTGTTAATATCTTCAGTGTAATTTTTGCATTTCACAAATTCATCCCACAGGCCGGACTGGACCCTCTGGTGGGCTGGTTTTGGCTCGCGGGCCTTATGTTCGACACCCCTGAAGTAGAGTCTGAATACTTTGATCCAGTTTATGTTTCCCCTAAAATAAAATTAATCATCATGGGTAAACTCTAATAGCTCCATAGCGTGATACAGAAAATGATATTTAAGGCGATACGGGTGCATATATCAGTCACAACTACATGGTCATGATCAGATGCATTATCTCAGTAAGAATTACTCACTCAGGCATGATTGCAGTGATAAAACAGCATCTTCCCTTTTTTCTTCCTCTCACTTTTCCACAGCTGCATGTAGTATGTATTGGCTGGGGGATAGGGAAGGAATTTCTGCTTTGATTTATATGATGGACCTGGTTTTGACCCAGTCTTATTGCTGGAAGCTTGCCATCACCCCATTCAGTTATCAGGAAGCATTTGAAAGTGACCAGATAGGTTTTTTACACTGAGTTGAGGTTATTCTGGGCAAGTTGGACATTTAAGGAGTGGAATCTCTTGTCAGGTGTATGTAAATATGTCATGTATGTGTATAAGTGCAGCTTCAGAGGAGAATGACCAGAAAAAAACCAGGCTTATTACACTTCAGACTCAAACTAGTGGTGAGGAATAAGTTTGTTAAATGAAATAAAAAATGACAATAAGACAGCTTTGGATCATAATTGGAACCTGAAGAAGAATAATTTTGTAAATCATATTACAAGTCACGCATTCTCCTTCTCTCTTCCTCCTTTCTTCTCCTTCACGTCAGGTCAGGCATCGAAATGCGGTTCAACGAAACTCGAAATAAAGACAGCAGAATATCAAGGGGAGCCTCATATACTTTATGAAGTTTCCTTTGGCAAAGCAAATTTGTTCAGCATCCAGACCACCATTCTGCTGTTAGGATGCTGGACAAGACAAGCTAAAAAAAAAAAAATTAAAATTAAAAATTATACATTCTTTCTTTCATCGGCTTCTACAAATCAAGGCTTTCCTTCTAATACCTGAAAAACTAAAATAAACACTGAGAAAAAGTAAACTAGTAAACTAAACCCTAAACAACCTGAACAACTAAATGAAACTAATCAAAGTTCAACACTACAGAGTGATAACTGCATCTGTAAAACTAAAATGAAAAGGCAGATTCAGATAAAGGTTTATAAAGTTACACAGCTGTAAAAGTCAGAAAAGTTAAGTTAAATTGTATGATACAGTGAGGAGACAAGTTGAAGACTCCCATAAAGTGAAGAGTACAGTAACTCCTCATTTTGGTATCTGTTAAAGCCTTCCAATGAGCACTTGTAAAATGTCTGTTGGTAAGCTCTGTAGTAGTTGGATAAGCAACAGGGAAATCTAGAAATAAATCAAGTGGATTACGTTCTCTGAAAGCTGCATCTTTGCCCTACAGCTGACTGGGTACCTCTCCTGTCGGCATGATAATGCTTTTGTCAAGGCTTGTGACCCAGTTGGTACAAAGCGGGAAATTACGTCATTTGCAAATATGCTTGTATTCTGTGATAGTATATAATTGTACAAATGAAATGAGATTATCTCTGTAGTCCTCCACAAACAGCCATGAAGCTTTACAGGGGGGGATTGGAAAAGACAGATAATTTGCCAAAAAAAAGAAAAGAAAAAAACCCATGGCGTGGAAGCATGTACTCAACCTTGGGCCCAGGTTATTTTAAGGGAAGCCAATCTTTGATCAGCCAAGCTGAAATGGCTAAGATAAGTGGGAGCTACATCTCGCGGCAGGACCGCGCACCAGTCTGATATTGCTATTTCCTCCCCGGTTTCTCAAGAGCGGTAAATAGCTGCTGCCCCCACCACTCCCCCCGACGCACCTCCTCCCCTCCCCTTTATCTACTCCCCACTTTCTTCTGGAGATCTCTGTCACTTTAATCCACAGAGTCTGCCGCTGGTTAACAAGGAAATCCTGTGTCAATTATCACCAACCACTTCCTGCTGGGAGAGCAGCGGGGAATCAAAGGGGCCTGAGAGTCTTTCACACCAGTGAGGAGCAGTAGGCCTAATTAAATGGCCCTTGTGTCCCGCTGGCTGCCGGTGGCCGGGTGACAGATAGCCCTGCCCAATGATAACCTCCTTCAGCTGATGATTGTTTTGATAGGGAACCGGTAGGCGCTTGGGGTGCCCTAAGGTTGGCAGATTGCGATCCAGGAGTCCAAATTAACTCACATCCAAGACGCCAAGGTTTGTAGAGAAAAATGATGGATAAACTCTTTTTGAAATGTAAGTAATCACACTGTAATGTGGGTGTAACAGATGTAACAGATTTATGTAATTCTGGTGGAAATGAGATCTGAGCTGTTAAAGCTTTGCTGCACAAAATGCATTTTTAGAAAGTCACCAGAAAAAAAAAAAAAAAAAAAAAATCATTAAAATTCCGGTTTCGTAAATCTGCAAATGCGAACCCGCGATGCATCATTTGCACACTAGTGGGTGAGCCGTGCATATTAAGATTTGATATGCCACGTTTTATCTCGATTCTCAAAACCCTACGTTTTGGGGGAAAAGGGCTATTTGAAGCCCAAATATGCAACGCTCAAAATGACAATTCTCAGACCGCTTTCAGGTGGAGGTCTGTGAAAGCCCAACTCGAGGTTCAAACTGCTTTATATCAACTTTAAGCATCATATGAGGTCAGCAAATCAGCAGCCTGCCTGCCTTGTAGTTGTCATTTCACTCTTAACTGACACTTACAGGTATCTTGTGTCGCCTGCATAATGTCAGATTAAGCTATCACCCACAGTCACTGCCAAAAGTAGCTCTTTCTGTTCATTAAAAAAAAGTTAGCTTCTAAAAACTCGCCAGAATTATCATTTCAAATAGCTCCTGTGTGAAATATGTTTCCCAGGGATTGGCTAAGGATTGTGTATGATTGATAGAATAGGTAATTTAAGGGTGGGGATGAAGTGAATGTGAATAAATGCGTTCACAGTCAAACTTTGTAGAATATTTAACATTTAAACAAGTTAAATATAGGGTTGGAATTTTACACTGCAACCAAACATGAAGAACAAAAACCCAGCAGCGGTGGGAGGAAGTTCATCACAGCGTCCTCCCCTCTGCCTCTCCCAGCTCTTCCACTCTTGTTGGGAGATAGAGCTCCAACCCCCAGCGCCTTGTCCACCTTTAAATTTTCGTTGGGAGGAAAAGGGGCTGCAGAAAAACCAATTTACTAACAGAGCGACATCATCTGTTTGGCCGTTTATCTCTGACACACCACCCCTCAGTCCAGTGTTGACAGTACATGATATTCCATTAATCTGCCTAATGAAAATTTAACCAGTGTTATAAACAAATAATTGGCCATTATCCTCTCAAAGATCCCGAATAAATTACTTGGGCGTTTTTCATGGCTTCTGAAAGAAGACGAAGCCGGCCCCTCCTGATTGATGTTGGAATAAATGCGGGGCCGGCTCCGACGCTGCGAGTGGGTCTCGGCTAAGCCTGTGATTGACTTAATGAGAGTCTTTGGGGTGAGTAAATGTTCCAAATTGCTCAGTCATTAGCTTTTGCTCGGCTGTCTGAAGATACCCCCGGATCTGCAGCGCGGGTCTCTCCTCTTGTACCATTCCGCCTGCAATTACATTTTCATTTAGAGCAAACCTCTGAAGTCCGATAGGCAGGCCCCTTTTCATTATGCTGGCCTCCTTTTTCTTTTTTATCTAAATGGTGTGAAATGTCTCTTCATTTAGACCAATTAAAGTTGAAAAAGACTGCGCTGTAATGAATTATCATACAAATTATTTACTTAATGCCACAATCTCGCTCCCTCTCTCCCTCTCCTCCTCTCTCCTCCTCTTCTCTCCGGCACCAGGGATGCACAGAGAGCAGCCAGACGGGGAATACGGTGTGAGAGCAGACGTGGTGGGAGTCCACAATGGATCTACTTTGAAATGGAAACTTTCTTCAAAACGATGCACATTTTGCTGAGGTTGTGTCTCTCCCTTCCCTGGCATTTATCTGTGTCGGGCGCGAACCCAGCTCGGCGTACGGACAATCATGACTAATGGAGGAGGATGGGGAACCCGACGCCGAACAAAGAGAGTAGTATGTCGTCAATATAACTCATTTCAGATATTTCATTTCAGGAGATGTCTAAGCTCTTCTTAATTAAGGACAAGCTTATGGTTTCAAATTAACTCATTTAATTGAGGGGACCAGTTCTTGTCTGCAAGACAGTGTGGAGAATGTCTGCAGTCTCCTTCCGGAGGCTGTTGGCTGACACATAAACACTGGGAGAGTTCACAACTATCACAGCAGCCCCATCCATACCTCTGGGACCGCCTCTCCTCTCTCTCTCTGTCTCCTCAATGAGACGCTCACTGCCAAAGACTCCCTCCATTAGCTTTTCACCAGCGGAGCAGCTATTCAGCACATATTCTCCAGCCATTATTCATGTTCGCAGCCAATGCACCATATTAGGCTTGTTTTTCACCAGCCGACATAATGGGAAGAGGAATGAAACGGTATATTTTTCTGAATGTTTTTTTTTTTTTTCCTTTCCTGTAGAAGCCAGTCAGTTCGCAGCTGTGTTCGTGCCGGGTAAAGCTGGTGGAGCTGAGGTGACTTGTCACCATGGAGACGGCTGCTTCTACTTCATGCCAGAGCAGTTCCACTAAAGCTTCACTACAAGGGGGCAGTAGGAAAGGGGCTGGTGGTTTGTCCCCAGCTCTGACACCCACCCACCCGCCAACCTACCCCCACTCTCACTGCTAAAAAAATGAGGGGGACCGGCACAGGCCTGACCTTAGATGGAAGCCAGATTTGTCACCAGAGGCCATATTTAAAAAAACCTCAAGCTGGTGAAATGAAAAGTCCCAGCCTGGATGAATTACTTTTACATCCCACAAAGTCCAAAATCTATGGGGAAAAATAAACTTAAGAGGGGTCAGTTTCAGAGGAGGTGTCAAAGTGTTGTTAAACTCACTGGGCTATAATCTTAAGTACTCCATGATTTGCACTAATTGGTATGAAATCACTCACAGTGCTTAAGTGCGGCTACCGCTTCGGTTTGCTGCATCTGCTCTATGTCAGGGCCGATTCTTTTTGACAGCTCGGAAATACAAATACGAAATTGCAGTGTGGTTCGCCCACCTTTGAGCTTAAGTCACAGGTACAAAGACGGAATGGATTTCCACCAGAAAATCTTCTCTATTGCTTTTTGCTTTCTTATCAGCAGTGAAGAATACATGTGTTATTTGCTGTCATTATCAATGAACACATAAAAGCTGCAGATACTCTCTCGTGCATAGGAAGCTATTCTAAATATTATGACATGAAATGACTTAAGTGCGCCGACAGGATTGCTGTTTGGCAACTCAGACGAGGAGTTGAAAGTACAGAGGCGACATAATGTCACAATACTTCCAGATATTCTCGCGCTACAATAAAATATTTTGCCTTTCTGCAGGAGACGAGTGATTAGGAGTATAATAAATTACTGCTGTGAGAGGAGAGTGAAGTCCCTCCTCACTTAGGTCTGTCATGGGATAGTAAGTGTGTCCCACAACCACATATGGCTAGACAAGGCTATTTGCTCCCTCAAACATCAAGCTGTCAGAGTAATCATATCCAAGTGCTCATTATGTGTGGCATGTGCCCTAATGCATGCTAATTGCTGCTTATTAACCTCATACAGTACTTCGTTTAGCAGTGGTGGCTCGTTTTGAAGCAACATACAAACAATACAGATGTTGGTAGTAATTAAAGCCAAGTTGCACTAATATGAATCTGTGCATATTAAACACCTACGCTCTAACCATCGCTGTGAATATTCGATTCATTTCACATTTGCTAAGCCTTGTATTTCTTGTGGTTCCGTCTTAAATGAACATAAAATCAGGGCAGGTTAATCCGAAGTGCTTATGTAAGTAGCTCTATCTCCAGTCTCAGTGCAGCTCATTAAACAGATGTGGAAGTGATGACTTTACGTAAATGAAATAGCCACCTGTCATAAAGTATTTCAGTCTCAAAGCAGTGTCATGTGTCGTGTTAAGCAGTTAGATGACATGAGAGGAAATTCTTTATAAACCTGCAGGCTAACATTACCTCCCTGTTACTTTAACACAAAGGGGGTTGTTTCTTCAGTATTAATAACCAAACCCTTACCTAAAAAAAATTAATTTGAAACTATGCATACAGTTCTGAATAGGAGAGGGTAAAACTATTAATTAAAAGTGGAACAGGTTCTTATTTTAGTGGAAAGTGGAAAAATTATGAGCCTTTGTTATGGAAGGCCCAGGAGCAAAGCTTTCATTAGCCTACATGCATGGCAAAAGCAATTCATCAACTGTAATTTTGCCTCAATGGGCAAAAAAGAGGGATCAACCTCAGCATGCTATTTATGGAGATTTACGGAAGTCTGGGAAATGCTAATGTGATTAACATTTATCTACAACATGTTTCGAAATGGCCCTCGTGTCCACATTTTGCCTTTAAGATTAAGTTATTGCACTTGCTGGAGAAAAAAAAAGAGAAAAATATGGAGTGATACAGAATCTGCTTTGCAGTGCAAGAGCACACAATGATGATTTTTTGGAGAATTCTCTGTCACATTAGTGGAGGATTTCTTCACCCCCCGATCCCCTCCCCTCTCTCTAAATATCTCTCTTTATGTGTGTCTGTCCCCAGATGAAGGCGCGGCGAGCAGAGCGCCGCTTTTGTCCTACCGGAGTGTCTCTCTCGAAAATGTGAACTGTTCCACGGATTAGCCGAGCCGAGATTTATTTAATGCATCCTCATAGAGTATTGTTGAAATCTATTTTGGGATACGGAGCTTGCCAAGCTCTAAGCCTGGTAATATATGCCTGCTACAGTTTAAGAGAGAGGGTTCACAGACCCTCTTTATGTTGGGATCATATGGATCATACAGAGTCACTGAATATGAAAATATTGAGGGCTGGTAGCACATTTATTGTTTTCACACAGGGCCCACAATAGGCTTGTTTCCCTGCCCTGCCTCCTGTCTCTTGTTTGTATGGCCTGGTTAAATATTTGATGTCCTAGAGAATGATTGTGATATTCACCAGATAAGATACTGCACATGCATATGCCATGAGAGGCCCCTATTTAAGATACCGGCTTAAGGTTTCTGAGAGGCCAACAAAGCCACGGATGGAAGAGACTGCAGTGCATTTGCATTTAAGCTGTGGATTTAGGAACAGCTAGAGCAGAATGAATACTAATAATGTATCTAATTTAAAATGCTAAGTATTTACCTTAGAATATATTCTGCCTTATAAATAAAATCAAAAGACGTGTTTTAATTCTATTTCTACATAAGTGTGTTTACAGCAAATGATAATCTATGCAAATCTTTGGAAGTGTTTGCAAACAAACACAGAATATAACTTATTAATAATCACCATACGGCTTTTCACTCAAAATACAACATTACACCATTGATCAGTCAAAGCAAAGTCCCAATAAGTGAATCCCTCTACCCAGACACTGACTACACTTCCCAGAGTGCCTCGGGGGGATAAGGTTTGGACCGCTTCTCCTCGCAGTGAACGGGTAGCAATGTGACAGAGAGTGACACAAAAGAGGAAAGCCAGAGGGTGTGCAGGAGTGGGGGAGAGAGAGCCGGACAAAAGAGAAGACATGGGCTTTGCACGGAGGACATGATAAAGCCAGGAGCATTATCGTCAGTGTGAAAGACGGGGGCCATACTTCAAACGGGATTTTCTCTCCATGACAGGATACTCCGCTGACGCAGAGCAAATAGCTCTCTGTGGCAGTATCTAGCTGCAGGGCTCCTCGGCCTCTTTGTACATTCAACAAACTACAATGCAGTGATAGGATCTCATACAGAGAAACCAGGATGCTCCAAACCAAAATTATAGATAAGTACATTTAATGGTAGGGAGGACTTCAGAAAATTCATTAGTTGCGATTTTGAAAAATATATATGACACTTTATTCGGACATTTCAACTATAAATTCAATATTTGACGTAAGTTATTTTGTGTAAAAGAAAAAAAAAACTAAATATGGATCAGTTTTCTAATAATTCATGTATGAGTGGATGAAAACGTCAATGATGTTAAACAGATTATACAGAGTGGAAGTGATTTATAGTTGATTATCTATGAATTATTTTCTCGACTAATCAGTTGGCTTTGACTTTCCCTGGACTAAACAGCTGAACATCCTGGTTGGTTAACGAGCCAAAAATATTGTGTTTACATAGTACTGAAACCAGGAGTTATTCAGGTTCATCTTTAAAAATAATCCCACACTCAAATTAATCAGTCAATTTACTCGTTGAATCATTGGTTTTCTATAAACCCTCTAAATAACACAGTCATTTGGTATTTGTTGGTCAACTGTTGTTTAGTTTGTCTGTTTGTTAAATTAAAAATACCTGCAGGATAATAAAGATACGTCAAACCATAACAATTAACCAATTCATCAGATAATCACCGCATGTCTTAAGATAAAACAGTTGGTAAAGAGTTACCAACACTTTGTAAACTCTTAAGTTGACTATTTGTTGTTGGTCAACTGTTGTTTGGTTTCTGTCTGTTTATTACTGCTGGCTGTAAATTTAAAAAAAAAAGCCTCCAGGATAATAAAGATAAGTCAAACCATAATTCATCAGACAATCACTGCATCTGTGGGACAAAACAGTTGCTAAAGTGTTACCAATAGCTTGTAAACTCTTAATTAAGTCGATTATCCAAATAAGGTCTTACCATGTGGTTTAATATAGGGATGTATTTTATGTTATTTAGCAGAACTGGAAACTGACGCATTACTTTAGCTGCTAGCAGAGACATAAAGCTTTACAAATATGACTCTTGCAAGGAAGCCATGGGGTTCAATCAATTAGTCTGTGATTATTATTACTTCTGTTGTTATTACTAGTCCCAGCAGCCGGGCTGTTATGGTAACCCTAGACGCGGTCCATAGTAATAATCCCTGCCCCTTCCCTAACCTTAACCTTTACTCTCTTAATCAACATCATATTCTGAGCAAGTGGGCAAAATATTTACATGTTATCTCTCGCAGCCTTCAGTGAGAATTTGCTTACACTCTGGGAATTCTGGGCTGAAGAAGTTGTTTGTGTGCTTGCGTACATGGCAGACGGTTTAAGTACGAGTACATGTGTGTACAGTATGTGCATGTGTGCTGGTCTGTGCGGGCTCCATTGTTGGTTTTTCATCTTTTGTCTGAGCTGAAAGTCACAAGGACATTAGGGTCCCAATAAATTAGAGGAAGAAAGGCTGCCATTGTAGCTGGCCTGTCGTGGGTGGTGTAGTTTTGTCTTTATATAGCTCTGTCTTACACATTATGGTGTTACTGACAAATAAGAGTTAAGACTCGGCCTTAGAAGTTGCGGTAAAATACAAGGCATTTTGAGTTAATAAAAAACAAAAAGGCAGTAGTATGGCGACCGCAAGTTTATATCCCAGACTGGTGGAAAAGCTCTTTTTTTATTTAGCTAAATATTCAACCCATCTGTCCTCAATTCTGAAAATGACTATTGAGAAGTTTGATCCAACAGCAAATATAAACTGGACAGCAAGATAAAGGAAAGGCACGAAAACATGGAAGCAGGCAAACATCAGAGTGAGACAAAGATATTTCCTATGCAAAGCTTGCACACAATGTCATGTGTGATAGCGACGAATCCCGTCCAAGTCACACGCAGGGGGGTTGGTGGGGAGACAGAAACGAGGTCGACTGCCTGCATCTTCCAATGATTCTCCCTCTTAGCTTTGATTCCGCTGATCCAGTATCTCGCCATATAGCAAGGGACACAAAGCAGATTTCAGCTTTGGGCTAATCTCATTAAGAAACTCTAACCACCCCTATGAGTGTGTGTGGGGGGGGCAAGCAACTCATTCTGCACTATGCCAGAGCCAAGGCTCAGGGAGGCAGGTGTAATGTTACATAATTAGCCTCTAAACGGTAAAAAGGAGATTATTGCAAATGGCCTACTAGCCAGCACATGCAGTGGACCTGGTCCCTGAAGACTCGCCAGTCTAGTGAAGCTGAAAACCTCCCTGGGGAATTGATGTGTGAAAAGGGAAAAACAGGTTATTTGCAGTAAGTGAGCAGTATAGGATGGTCAAGACCCTCTGTAATTTAGTCCACTTTAACCAATGAACATGAGTATGATTAGGGTGTAAGTAGGGGAGAGAAAATAGTAAGCAGTCAGCATGATGAGAGAAGACCCCTGTTGGGCAGTAACTAGTCACATGTTGGAGGTTTATGTAATTCAACCACAAAATAATGTAATGGCTCTGAAACACAAACCAAATCCAACGTCCACGGGTTCTGCGTTACAGCTCAGTCTTCACAGGGACTGGAATTAAGAAGTGGTTGTTCATTTATTTTATTATTTATTTTTTTAGAGACGTGATATTCATTTATAAAGTCAGTTTACTTTTAAAGTGTTTTTGACATCAGGACCACATCTTTCTTATCCACATTCTACCTCACCTATGTAGAAAAAAAGATTTGGAGAATCATTACAACCCTACAATATAAAACGGATGTAAAAATATAATTATAAGCCATTATCTATGCACCTAAAAAGACAGTTACAAATCAAAATGGTGACTATAAAGGGGATACACTTACAGACATACGTAAAAAGTGCATAAACAACAAGCAGTAAGTGCAGAATATGACATTTAATCTGTTCTATTGACCTGTTTCTGGGCTACATATAAATATTTGTACCTCCTCACATGAAATGATGATGAGATTGTGATTTATTGTTGATATATAAAGTGTACCTGGACTCCGTATGCAATCATTACACCTGGTCAAAGGTGATACTGATGCATATAAACAAGAATAAAAAGAAGAATGTGACAGAACACAGGATTATTCCAACTTTGTGGGCAAAAGTGAACTAGACAGACTCCATTTATGTGGTTTGGTTTTGGTGTTTTCTCTGATCGGTTAAATCTTCTGTCTACCAATCAAATCAATGTGGAATTCTCTACAAGTTCCCCATTAATCATTTGGACTAACCGAACAGTCACATAAACAGAATGTCTTTTTTTTTTTTTACACTTTTCACTACCAAACAAGAGCTTTAACTTTGTTTTACACCTTTGCTTCTGTACAAACTCAGGCTCAACAGAAGCGGAACACAGTATAAACATGCTTTGAGTGTGTAGTAATGGCCTGAAAAACACGTTACACAAACTCCTGCAGGTTCAAACAGACTGAATGTTGTTGCCGTTCAGTCGACAATATTGATTAGAGTCAGAACATTCTAGTCTTAAATCAAGTTATATTGAAGAAGTTTTAGTAGAAGTGTATGTTTTGGTTCGTTTCATTTAAAATGTCCTGCTCAAAACAAAACTAACCCAGTTATATATGTTGCATTACTTTGATGATGTAATAAAAACAGTTAAAGGGTTTATTAGTTTGAACAGGATAATCGGTAACCCTCAGCCTATTCAATTCCAGATGTAACCTTGCCAACAATGACAGTCCGTGACATAACCATCGCTGCACAGATACAGTCAATACACAAATCGTCATGTAGCCTTTAAACGCATAAAACTGTACGAGAGGAACTCAGAAGCCAGAGTTTGTGTTCCTGTTTTTTGTTTTTTTTTTGGAACTTAAATCTTTACTGAGTTTTACGTAGAACTGCAACAGTAACCAAAAAAAAAGAAATGACAAAAACAAACAAAAAAAGACACCCCAAAAAACAAAAAAAACCCCACAAAAAATAACAAAAAAAACCAAAAAAGAACTGACAAACAAGAATATAAATGAGTACAAAAGAAAACAATTTGTCTGGGTAGCAACAGTCAGTCTATTGATTTTGTATAAATACAGTCCATTTATTCCACTTTTTATCCAGGTGTGGTTCTTGCAGTTTCAGTCTGTGTGTTAATTTTTCCATTAGAAATATTTCTTCAATTGTGGAAATCCACTGGTCCTTTGATGGAATGGTTGCCTTCCCCCAGTTCCTTGTTTTGTTTTTTTTTGGGTTTTTTTTGCAGCTATTAAGAGTATTTTAACCAAATATCCGTCCTTTTTAAGAAAGGTAGTGTCTCGAAAGTTACAAAGATATACAGTCACACAAAAAATTATTAGTCCACCACTTGTTTTCTTCAATTTCTTGTTCATTTTAATGCCTGGTCCAACTAAAGGTCCATTTATTTGGACAAATATAATGAT
>JAPQRP010000009.1:5700534-5723382 GCA_037367295.1 Apogon hyalosoma | reverse complement strand
CTGTGTGTGTGTGTGTGTGTGTGTGTATATATATATATATATATATATATATATATACACACACACACACATAAATATATAATAAAAGCTCTGTAGGCAATATGTATATTTACTTAAGAGTACTAGAATTAATAGTATTACATTAACTAACAATATTTTGTGGGATCAATAAAGTTTCATTTAATCTAATGTAGAAAAAAAATCATTATCATTTTTATTATTATTATTTGAATGTTGCATAAAATAATATTATGCATTTTTCTTTAATACAAACTGAAACTTTTTTTGTTTTTTTTACAACCCACATTTCATTCTGGTGTCATTTGGGTGTTTTGTTTTTTTTTTATATAATTTCATCAATATTATTTGTGTCTTATTCGGCGAACATGATCTCAGTGCTCTGCAGATGTGGAACTCAGTGCTTTTGACAATGATCTCCCTGAATCCCAGAGCACCTGTTTTTTTGTTTTTTTTTTGTTTTTTGCTTTTTTTCAGAAGATACAATAATCAAAGGTAATGATATGATCTTTTGGAAAAATTTAAATAAATAAATAAATCAATCCCCTCTGATTCACTGTGGGAAGCTGAATCCTCCTCACCTCCAGTCTCTTCTATTGAGTTCATTGAATCCAGTTTGGGCCTGAAATGTGTCCCGATGAGATCCGACATGGAATGAGCAGCCGAGAGCTTGTGCGCCCCGGCCAGCAGAGGTCTTTTCACCTTGGCTTCGGGCTGCCGTTGTGGTTCTGGGGCGAAGGACTGGCGGCCGGGTTCTGAATCGCACATGGCGGACCGCGGCAGGATGGCGGAGGACGTGTCGCTGTAACCGCTGTCGTGCTTGCGACCTTTCATCTTGTCCTTCAGCTTGGAGAATGGCGAGCGGGGCTTTTCCTTCATGGAGAGGTCGAACATGCTGGCGGTCATGTTGTTCCTCATGAACTGGATGCTGACTTGGATGCGGCCTCGTTCTTTCCTTTTCTTCCCCGGCTTCGAATCCAGTGAATACCAGCTAAAAGGAGAGAGGACGGAGCTTATGATGAGCAAATTCAATGAGGCCATTTCTGTAAAAGGAACGGGGTTTATGAAAATCTTCTAAGTTGATTACACCATTTGCAACATAATTCAGTCGGACAGGTATACAAAATCAGAATGTAGTAAAAGTCCTTACACTATCAAACAATGTGACAAATGGAAAAAATAGCCCACATTCTTCTAATGTGCTCTACCTACTTCTTTGTGGACAACACTGAAAAGGCTAATTTGAGCAGACTAATCCACTCGCTTTACAAAAAAATGCAGAGGCTTAAATCGTTTGAACTTTTTTTTTTTGGAGAATACAATTTATCATTCACAGGATAAACACTCTTCTTTGCAAAACTGAACATAAGAAATAGCCCGCCGCTGAATAATATAGACCATTTCAGACTGCTTTTGGGCACCTATTTGTTTAACCTCTCTGCTTTTCCAGCTGCAAGTAATGGGATTTGTGCCTTCACTCTGAGCAAAATAAAGTGGCATTTGCACAAATCTGGCCTTTGTTCAGAAACGCAACGACAAGCAATTGGGAAATTGCAAAGCCACGTCGCAGGGCAACCCAACAGTTCATACATGCTAATGAGACATATCCTCTGTGTTATAGGGCCTGTGAGAGCGTCCTTTAGGAAACCAGCATCAGGATGAGTCGAACAATGGGTTCTGTCTGCAGCCGAGTCAAATTTAAGTCCATGTTAAGCACTTATGAATGTGTTTGGAGTTTGTCACACCACTGAAGAATGTGTTATTAACCATCCAGATGAAATTGGATGATTAAAAAATTGCCAAGTATGTAGAATCGTTGGGAGAAAAAGCAGTATCCTGTTCTCTGAAATTCTGGAGGTGTGAAACCAGAACCCTCACCCACTGATATCTCTCAAGTGTCAAATAACACCAAACCTGATATTTGGGGTTTTGGAAGCAAATGGACTAATTACTGGGAGTGTAAGAAAATCTGCAGTGTTTGTGATACAACACTGGTTCTTTAAAACTTTTTTAGCTCAAGACCCAAAAGACAAATATAGTGTTTCCTCACGACCCCAAATTCATTATCAACACTGGTAACATCTCAGTTTTTTCCCCCGAAAATGAATCCACGGCAGACCATTCTAATGTAAAAATGAAGACTGAATTTACTCTGCTTATGTTGATTTAATGTTGTGGAAGACAATGTATAGCATATAGAAATTAACAAAATGATCAAAGAAATTAACAGATTAAAAAAAATGGAAAAAAGAAGGTTGAATTTAGAGCTTGAACAAAAAAAAAGAACAAAATGATCCAGAAAATGACCAGAAATGAACAAAATTATCAAGAAATTGAACAAAAATGATGAAAATGATCAAAATAATAAAAATGATAAAGAAAATCAACAAAAACCCTTAAAAGAATCAGGAAAATGAGAAAAGAAAAAAGTAAATAATTAAGAAAAGAAAAAAAGCAACAAATAAAGGGTAAAAATTATGATTAAAAAAAAATCCAGATAATTAAAAAAAGGTCAAAAATAATTAAGAAAATGGACCAAAAAGAAAATAAAATGATCCAGAAAATAAAGAGAAGAAAATTAACAAAACAATGAGGAAAATGAAGAATCTCTCCCTCACAGCCGCTGTCAATTCCAGTAAAACACCAAAGAAGAAGAAGCTTCTGTCCAGACTCAACTGGACACTGGACAGACATGTTTGAGACGCCAGATCCAGGGGGCCACTTTTCCTTTTTTTTTTTTTTTGTTGCTTTTCTGAAGCCAAAAAAACAGAGGACATGGATTAAACTGTGTGGAAGAACTCACTCACAGTTGAATTCATTAAAGTTACTGATTATAGACACAGACTTCCAAAGGTTCATCACTGACCAAGGCCAAAGAACACAAGCCAAGAAATAACATGCACAGTATGTTTTAATTTGAGAATCTCTGAAAACTCCTCTGCTAATTAACGTTATCTGACATATCACGCAGGTTTTACAAAACAAAGATATCTCTGTGATGCACTCACCGTCAGTAGTGTTTCTTTTATGTTGTTTACGTAAACTGCTCTGACTCAAATGGTGCTGATTTACAGAACTTTATGTGAGAAAAAGTGTCAGTAACAAACACTGGTCGCTGATGGGCCGGAGCTTAGCCAAAGGTCAACTCAAACCGACATAATTAACAGTATATTCACATTTTCACTATTATTCTCTAACACATACTATGTGTTCATAAACAAATATCTGAATTTCATTTACACTGATTATAGATACACTATGTGGACAAAAGTATGTGGACACGTTGAATTCAGGTGTTTCTTTTCTAACAGGGGTCTGGGATACAAAACAATAATGATGAATGTCAGAATAGAGTTTTATATTGTCATAAATATCATTGCATTAGATAAGGAAATATTGATGTTTATAAACTATATGGACAAAAATACTGGGACACATCATGTCTACAGTTGTAAAATATGCTGTTCATGCTAATATGAGATATAAATGTCAATATTTCCTTAAAGTTTAGTGGGAGATTTTTCTTCCTAAATCAGATGTGAAGAAAGTAGATGGTTAGTTGTGGTAGAAAATTATTATTTACAGTCAGAGCACAAAAAAAATCTTTGCTACCAAAATCCCTCAGAGATGGTTTTAACTTCATTTCTCTCAACATTAATTTTACTTGTTTTTTTATCCGTGACTATGACTTTAAATGTTCTACCTCTTAATTGCTAAAATATTTGACTGTAAATACTAATTTTCGAACACAACTAACCATCTACTTTTGTCACATCTCACTGGGGAAGTAAAATCTCCCATTAAACTTTAAGGAAATATTGATGTTTATGTCTAAAATCATCATGAACAGGATAAACTGCAGCTGTAAACGTGACATGTCTCAGTATTTTTGTGCATATACTTTATAAACATCAATATTAAAGATAACAATTTCAGCAAAACTAACCAATGCGATGCAATATTCACCACAATGTAAAACTATATTATGGCATTTTTTATTGTTTTATATCCCAGACCTGTTAGGAAAAAAAATACCTGAATTCAATGTGTCCCAATAGTTTTGTCCATTTGTGTAGTTTTCAGTATATTCACGTTTTTACTATTATTTTTGATTGATTGTTAATTTCGAACATCAACGTTTAAAACCAATACAACAAGAAAAACCATGAAAATCTATGTAAAAAAGAAAACATTTGATTTTCTATCATGTGCATTGTGTTCATAAATAAATATCTGAATTTCCTTTCCATGGATTATAGATATGACTGAAACCACTGGTCATGCATTAGTTTAAGTTCAATTACTGTCATTTCTTTGAGACTTAAACAGACATTTGTAGCGTCCTTTACATTAAAGCGTCAAACACCAGTTATCGGTCGAATCCGAAGGTGCTGGTGAAGTCTGTCTTAGAACCGCAGCTGTTCGGTGGTATTCTGAACCGTCTCGCTCAAGGCCCAGGGGCCCTTCATGAAAGGCCTTCCTGGGTCTGATTCCCATGCTGCACGCCGCGCTCAGTCGGATCAGCAGCCACAGCACGCCGCCGCCGTGGGGCCGGGCCTGCACCTCACGTGTGTCTCAAGGCCAAGATAAACCGTCCTGCGCTTGGAACCACAATCCTCCCACTCGGGCCCGGACCGCTGGGAAACTCCTCACAATCAACAAACACAGGTGTGCGATAATTATGGGCTGCCTACTCAGATATCAAGACGGGCTTTCCTCCCGAATATGTCAGTTCAATAACATTGTGGATGGGCCACAGCGAACACAGACCCACTGTGGAGAGTGGATATAGTATCTAGGGTCCTGCCGTCATTGTCGAGTATGCCTGCAGTGTGGGATTAAGCCAATGAGCAACCACAGCATATCTATTACAGAAGCTCTGCAGAAAAAAAATGCACAGCCTCAAGGTGCATCAAGCTCCTAAAGCAAATACAAGCAATCCACGCTGATTATGAAATATTGTCATTCTCTGTACTGATGGGCACAGAGGAAGTGTGCTAATGTCGTTCCATGTTGAAATGTGCAGTGGGCTAATTAACACCAGATCCACTTCGGTCACTCAGTTCCCGTTCGCTTAATGTTCGGTTGAGCAACAGCATATGTGAATGTGCTGCACTTTTTTTTTTTTTTTTTTAATATATACAGGGTGTCCCAAAAAATTGACATCATTTGAGATGTCCATATCAGAGTGACTACACGGTCAGGAGAAATGATACTTAATAGGATTGATTTTGGACAGAAATGGTTTTATTCTACAAATTTCAAACAAAAAATTCTGAGAGATGGTAATTTTATAATGTTCCAAAGTTAATACAAATGTTCAGTGTGTGCGCCGCTTGTGACGCGGCACACATCCAGTCAGTTGTGGAGTTCCTGCCACGCTCGCCACAGCATGTGGTGTGGAACATTCTCCAGAGCCTCAGTGATTCTCTTCTTGAGTTCCTCTACACGTGAGATGTGGTGGGATATAGACCAGTCCTTTCACGTAACCCGACAGAAAGAAACCGCACGGTGTTAGGTCAGGTGAGCGTGGGGGCCATTTCAATAGCACGTTTTCGCCATCATTAGCACGTCTTCCTGGCAGATTCTTGTTAAGATAAGCTAAATTTTAAACACATTTTTAGGTGATGAAATGATGTCAAATTTTTTGGGACACCCTGTATTTATTAATTTTTACAAAAAACAAAAGCAATTTACAGCAACACAGTCCTGACAACAATAAATGAGGCAATGAGTGGATCTGGATCCCAGTGCTTCCCAAAAACCACTGAAAAACAATGAAAAATACTCTTCCAGAATGATTTAAGTTTAGTGCATGACCAGAGGGAGTGCGTCAAATTGCTGATTGCTATGTGCTGCACTTTTAACAGAAATTAAAACATGTTAAGACAAATAATGAGCAAAAACAGGCAGAGACTCAAACAATAGTGCATTCACACCTTAGAGAACCATAGGAGTAACCAACTAGACATGTTTGGCCAGCTCCACTAGTTTCAATTAGGCTCACAGGTGCTCACTTTGTCAGCGATCCAGCTAAAAATAATCTCCGAACAATGTAGACCATTTCATCACTAAGCCTCCGACAATAGAGGGTCAACAAGATGGAAAAATCCTCGAGTCACTAACTGAGCGCTAATCTGTGGTAGTTTTATTACTGAAGTCACTTAAAGGAGAAACAATATGGCCTCTCTGTCGGACCAGTCCATCTGTTCGGCTTCAAACAAATTCACTTCTGCGGTTTTAATTATAACAAACCTAAAGTTAGTAAAACAGCGCCGTAAAACATGCTTCTAAAACAAATGCATGAAGACATTACATGACAATACAATGGTGTTCCAATCATCGTCACACAAAGAAAGGCCGTACTGACTGTAACCCACAAAAGCCATCACTTCACCATTAGGTCCAGATTCGTCACCTAATATAGAAATATAGACATAACGCATGCAGCAAATGTGACACAGAACTCATTTGTCCCATGGTGTCATTCACTTATGACTGGAATATGTCTGCAGACTCTGTCCACTTCCTCTCAGTGGTCTGTTGCACATAGATGCGTGACTGCTTTCTGTACTTCAGTCAATCATTGCATAATAAGAAAAATGTGCTCAAATACTTCATGTGTGAAGATAAATTCATTAAGGACAGAAACAAACACATTTAATCAAAATCTGCATTAAAGTTAGGTATAGGGACAGACCACTACCGTTACCCCCAGCCAACAATCACAGAGCACTACCCCCCCCTCCTCCAGCCATACAACAGAACAAAGATGATGCAGAAGTCCGTTCTGAGCCACTGTAGAAACATGCTAATGCTTCTGTCCTGTTCATTAATTAAGAGCAGATTCATCTATTTACTGTTGACATGTCATATTTATTTCCTTTCTAATACCAGTACTGATGTGTTAAATGACTGCGGAAGTCAAATAACCAGGTTACAGATCAAAATTGTACTTTGTTATCACTAAATTAATCTGAATCAATTAACACTGAACTGAATCGATATTGGATCTAATCGAATTGTGATTCAATGATTCAAAATCTTATGAATCGAAATCCAATCGATTATGGAAATTGGCCATGATACCCAGCCCTAGTTAGGTACAATAAATTACTAAACATGGTTATAAATATGAAAAAAAAAAAAAAGATTTACGTTCTAATTTCAGACTAGTAACTAATATATATCATGTGACAAAAGAAAAATATCATTAGTGTCATATTGTGTTCTATTGTATGTTTCACTATGTCACTGATCACACTCTTTTGGTCATTTGGTCCAAATGCATCGATATTGACCAGTATCGTATCAAAATGTAAAATGACTTTTTAGATATTTATATTAAATATTTTCCATAAAAGTGTAAGTTTTAACCTGTGCTCATTTACATACAAAGTGACGAGGGACTGAAAGACAAATAGGAACATTTTTTCATGAAATCATTTCATTTCCAGTTTTTAATTTGTGTGTACAATCGAAAAGTTAAAAACAACTTGTTTTTTTATTTTCGATTTGTACATAAATAATGAAATAACGAGTCATTTTTTTTGTTTTCCAATTGTGGATTCTGGATTGAATATGAAAAGAACGAATGATACACGGATGATCACACAAACGTCACTGGATTCGACTAGAACTTGTGACACTTACTCTGTTTTCTTTCGCTCCTTATTGTCGAAGATTTCGTTGAGGTTGATGCATCTCTGACCCAGAAACTTGTCCATCCCAACCAGGGATCGATGCATCACGATAAGGCAGAGCTCATACACTTCAGGGTTTCCTTCCAACAGCAGCCCAGGTAATTCGAAGGAGGCTTCTTCTCTCCAGACAGGGTTGAGTGTTTTCTCTGCCACCGACGTCGAGTACTTCTCTTTGCCCAGTTGGATGATAGTGTAGGCATCGTTGGTGCCGTTCTTGCCCTTGGGCTGTAAACCGGTTGCTTGAAGAACAGTGGCTTGGACATGGGTTGGAAACCACTTTTGAGACTGCTCACCCAGTGACATTGTCAGCATTTAACGCAAACCAAATAAGAATTTATGCACTTAGTGTTTGTAGTGAGTGTGATGTGCAAAAAGCAACAAACATGGTTCACTATGGATTGCTGTCCATGTTAGTGTGGTGTGTATGGCTACAGTAGCAATCATTACAAGCAATGAAAAGCCTGACAAACTGAGCAAGCCTCATCTTCTGTCAAATCACAGATGTCCAAGCCACTGGTGAGTCATCTGAGTAAAAAAAGAAAAGAAATCAGAGGGAGAAACAGTGCAGCATCAGTATATTTCCAAGAACCAGCATGAGTCATGTGGATGCACAGGAGGCACTGATGTCCAGCCAGATTTGTTAGCAGTTAGCGGAACCAAAATGAAATTACAAGAAGAACAGAACCAGGCAGAATTTAGATTGTAAAAGTAAAACTACACAGTGCTCTACTTGACCTGTGAATTACCACATATTTCACAGAAAGGCTAAGCTTTCCTGATTACAGTATGATGTGTACCTAAGGTGGAAATCAGAGCATTTAACTTTATCTGATGACCTCATCCAGTGACACATATTGCAGTTTATTACAGTCACAGGACTTGAGTCTAGATCAGTACAATGAAAGGATTGCTCCTTGATATACTCCTTTAAGAGTATGTGCAGTTCAATGCCAAGTTTAGGAATGATTAGATATCTGTAATGTCATTCCTAAAATATGCTGAGGGATATGTGTTTGATCAGAAGACCTTGTACTTTATCACAGTACTTTCATTATATTTAACTTTACACTTCTACTCCAGGGTTTTCTCTTGCTTTTTGGAGATGCTGTCTGTATTCCAGCATTATCACTTATTTTGTGGAAGATTTAAGCACATGTATGGAAGAGTCTGGGGGTAGTTTTGGAGCAGATGATAAATAAACAGCATCCAAAAAGCTGATTTTACTTTGGCTTAGGCTGTGGCCAAAATGGTTTGGGAGTTGCACTTAAGCCTTTATAACAGTAGGGAAAACCTTGTACTCCACTACATTCCGTAGGGAAATACTGTATGTTTTACTTCATCACATTTTTGTCTAACAGCTTTAGAGCTTTTCAAAATACAGTTTACCCTCCCCTTTCTGTCCCCTGAGAAACTCCTATTTCATGTGTGTTGTTGTTGTTGACAGTGAAAAGGTGAAGGTTCATATGACTCTTTATGGGTAAAGAAAAAGCAGGAGGCTCCTTAAAAAACAACCTGGATTTGCTAGAAAATGCAGTGTCACAAAGCTCAAGGTATGTCTGTTTTTCTGAGTTCAAAAAAAGCAAGCATCTGGTCTGTCCTCAATGGACTTGTGATGTCCATATCAAACAAAATAAACAAATTAAAACAAAATATAGTGATCTTACAAAATATGATACATTGCTGTAGATCAAACTGAAATAATATAAAGTCAAAATATAAAGTCATGCAAATGAGCTCAACTGTCAATGTCTGCAGAGGGAACATGCAACATAGACATTAATGTAGCAGAAATGTCAGTATAATCATACATGACAGCTAAACATCATTTCACTGCACAATGAACACTTAGACTTTACACACTAAGTGCTTTTGTCTGATGATACTCACATAAATCTAGTTTAGTGAGGTTTTGATGTAGAGCTTTTACTTGTAATGAAGTATTTCTTTAAGTACAGCACTGAATACTTCTTCTGCCCTAATCACATCTCTACAAGGTGGTTTCGTTTGAGGTAACACCGAGATTTACACATAAACTATGCAGCATTTAACAGTCTTGAAACACGCGTGACTTCCATTAGTTCAACCCCCTTTAAGTTAGCATCTCTCCACAGGTTAGTCAGTAAAATGAAGCATGTTTTTAGCGAAGTCCTACCCCACTCACGGGTTAAATCCTCAGTTTTTAGTGCGACCAGGCAGTCATACCTGAGTCTGTTTGCTAAAAGCGTTGTTATAACTGTGGGGAACACTGCAGCAGGATAACGTTAGCTTCGTGTGGCTAGCAGCTGAGCTAACAGGCACAGACACAGTTTCTTACCTCGGTGTCATTTTCACCAACACTTTGCGGACATTCAGCTCTTCAGCTCAGCACAGCCTGCCTTCAAAGGTTCCTACATTCAGTAATAGTTTCGGAGGCACCTGCCACCTCATATGTGGTTAGTTGCAGCGGCTGCATTTGCTGTCCACTGCTTTACTCTGAACGGAACCAACTGCATTATTACTTCCGGGTTGACGTCACTTCCGCTTCACCCCGACAAAAGTTCAAGCGTCACCTGAAATCTGTGACAAATAAAAACCTAAGTAAAGATTTTATTTTATTTTTTTATTTATTTATTTAGTTATTTTTATTTTAAATAAAGTCTCTTACTAGGGATTCAGTGAGGTAAAAATGTCGGCCAAAAAATTTTATTATTTTTGATCAGTACATAAACACATACAACAGGACAAGCTGGGAATAAAGCCATAAAAAGCAAATAAAATCTGATATTTTAGATAACCACATGTTTCTGGTTACGTCAGCAGTTTAGGTCTGTAATTACAGTTGTCTGTGATGTATTTATTTAACCACTACCTGTCTGAAGACACCTGTGATTAGACAAAACAGAGTCTACAGAGGTTGGGTGAATTATTGTTCCTTCTTAGACCAATTGAATCTCAATATAGACATTTTTTTTCTTCATAATGCCAATAAAACAAACTATTTCACACTGCAGCTTTAAGTGTGTTTTTCAGGTGTCTGTAACCTACTTTAGTATTTCTTTTTTCTGATGTCTTTTAAATTTACTCCTGACATTTTAACACAAATATTTGTACTTTCTACTTCTTACAGAACAGGCCCCTTAGTTTAGTTTTAATGAATTCACAGGGGATTATAGACTTAGACAGACTTTATTGTCATTCAGATATACAAGTGTATACAGAACAAAATGTCGCTGCATTTGCTCTCTCCAGTATAAATATAACAGAATAAAAAAATTGAATATATATGGTAAAATGTAAAATATGCCCATAGTGGAATATAGGCTGTGTCAACTACTTTTTCATTTCTGTCATTGTGCATCTTCTCACCAACAAGACTGATTTCAACCTACACAGATGGAAAAATACCACAAAAATAAAAGACAGACAGTGTATAGTGCAGCCAGTCACAGCGCATAAAACATGTAACAAGACAAAACAGTTAAGAGAAACATGTCGTCTATGTCATCTGCATGGAAATAACTAGTAGAAATGTAGAGATACTTCTTACTTTTACTCATTTCACATTTCAGAGTGTGCACTTTTACACTTTTACTTGTGTAAAGAAATTGGAAAAGGAGCTAAATATTGTATTTTTTACACAAAAGGAACAGACTTTCTGTCTCTGTGAAATCTGGTCTTTCACCACTATATGCCATATGGTATTTTCTGTTCATTTATTTTGTTTTTTGCTGTTATTTATTCCCCCATTTTGTGCTGAGAAATAACTGTGATGTCTTTGAATGGGCACAAATTGAATCATATAAAGTTATGATACAACTTTCTATATAACAAAGCACTGGTTTCATTTTAATAAATGATCAAATCATCTAATATCTCACACAAAATCAAAGATTAGTGACAATCCAAAAACTGAAAACAGATTTTTGTGATATAATGTTGTTGTTTTTTTCTTCTTTCCTCTCCCATTAATCATATGATGAGCCTCAGATTTGTTTTGTGTCGCTGGATATAAAAGTAGATATGAAATTATTCAAACCACATCCACATCCAGTAATATGATGACACAACACAGATGAGTCACTATTAATAATCATTACTATTAATATTACTAATTAATTAATAATGAATTACTTAATTAATATAACTATTACTATTAATAAGTAATGTCAAATATAATAGAACATCAATCAGAGGGACAAACCAGGGCTTTCACTTTAAGCTTTTACTTGAGTAGGATTTTAAGTAGGAGTTTTACATTACTGTAATAGTACTATTACTTAAGTAAACAATTTGAATACTTATCCCAACGGTGCCTGTCTTTGTTTTATGTAAAAAAAAAAAACAAAAAAAAAAAACAACAACACAAAAACGTAGCCTTGAAAAACAGTTACGCTCTCATGCAGGAGTTTCCATATGTGTAAATAATGAAAATGGGAAAGGAAAGGAAAGGAACAGAAAAGACAATAAAATGCCCCAGGTACGGCCCTGAAAGGAAGCAGTAAAGATATAACGCCACATAAAATTTTTGAGGTCAACATTTGTGTAATATAGATGGTTTATTATGTGTGCGTGTGTGATTGTGTGCGTGTGCGTGCGTGTGTGTGTGTGTGTGTGTGTGTGTGTGTGTGTGTGTGTGTGCTCTGGGGTGCACTTTCCTCGAAAGAGGTAAATCATACAAACATGGGAAGTGCTTTTGTCTCATGAGTGGGACATGGAGGTTCAGATAAGGGGTTCACTTGAATGAACACAGACATGCTTGTCACCCCACTTGACAAGTGCATCTTAACCAAACACACCTGCCGATGTTGGTTTTATCATTCTGCCGCAACCAGTGCAGTATGTACACACCGCGGGCCCCGGGCTCCGGCTGGGCCATCCATCAAACTGAGATTATTGCACTTATCTAAAGTACATCTTTGAATGAAATGCTAAGGCTTAGTGAAATATTAGGGTGCACAAAAATGTGAGTCACATAGACTCCAAAGTACATAAAGCTCAGCCTTATGTTTTACATTAATGTTTGGTGCAGATAACAGATAATTACTATTATTAGATAATAACATTAGAACAATGTAAAGATGGAGCCTTTTTACTTCAGTTTAGTTCATCAGTTAAGTAAAAGCTTTAAGACATGTATTTTATCAGTGTAATCCGTGATTTGCTTCTCTATTCAAGCTTCTATCAGTTTTAATGTGAATGTTATGCCAGAATGGTGTATTCATGGACAGCAAGTCATCACATCACACTCTACCATGTTTTACTCAGACGTTCACTGTTATTACAGAAGATACAACAAAGATTCCCTGTCTGTATCAGTGGAGACCAATTCATTCTATTTGTTTTTTTTTTTTTGTTATTCCCAGAATCAACAGTTTATTATTATTATTGTTTTCGGGTATTTTCTTGTTGAGTTTGAATTAATGTTATATATACACAGCGCTTACAGGAACCTAGAGGACCATCTAGGCCACATTATAGATGTTTAAGAACATTTGAAAAAGTCTCTAATTAGTAATTATTTCTAAAACCTTATTGAGATGTAGCTCAGCTTATAAACCTTTATTTATAGTGTATTTCTTGGCATAAAACTTTGCTGAATTACAAGATCTTTTGTTTTATTTTGGCTTTAAACTTTTGTATAGATTCTTACAGGTTTTCATCCTGAGACCCAGCATTGTATTTTTGTCCTCTGTAAGGGACACAAGTTTGACAGTTTTACTTTAAAAAAAAAAATGCAGTCCATTGCAAAGGATATTCCATTAAAAAATAATTAAATAAAAATTATGTTTTAAATGTATCTGAAAAACTGTTGCATTGTGCAGTTTCCAATCAAGACAATTGTTTAATGTAAAAAAGCTAAAACTTTCACTTTCCTGGGTCTCAGGAGGAAATATGTGCAAATAACCAAATGAATAAATATATTTAACCTGTGAAATAATCTAAAGTAGGATTCAGTGTATTACTGCTCCATACTCAATGAATAAGCAGTCTTTAGGGTCTTTATTATTTATTATATTTATCTTTATTTATTTAATACCATTAGAATTATATAGAATAATGTTGAGAAAATGTACAAATTGACCACTTTTGTGCTCATACAGCAGGTTTTAATATCCCTGGAATTTTTAGACCAATGCACATAATTTTTAACAGTTGGAAGTATGTGGTATTTCATCAGAATCAACTTAAACAGACACTTCTCTACAGTTTCTCATTAATACACACCAATAAATCACATTTTCATCTATACTGTGCATGAACATTCATAATAAATGCATCACAATTTACTGCTTAATTCATGGTCAATATGACTAAACATTTTCTTTGTATGTGCCATGTGTTCACACTCATCATGTGACCATTTGACCAATCAGATGAAGCTGCAACTCGACATCAGCCATTCAGATTATTTGCTGCAAACTGTTTCTTTGAAATGTTACTGCCTCATACGGAACTGCATATGTCCCAGAAGGATTTCATTTATACCTCTTAATTATTTTTAGATCCTTTATTTCACACACAGTTTAATGTTCCAGCATGACTTTGTCCCATCTGGTGCATAAAAATAATATTATAAGAATGAGCTCGTGCTTCTGGGAGAACTGATGGCATATTTTCCTTCGTTTTTTCTTTTGAGGACGAGGAAAATGAAGCAAGTGTAACATGGTTTCCTCCGCTGAAGATAATAAAGATAATAACCCTTTTGATTCTACTAATGGAATAAGATGAAACGGTCGTGAAGTACGTATATTTGCAGAGCAGCGTGTTGTGATTTATCCACTTCCTTCTCCACTCACATTCCTTTTCCAGGAACATTTTATCGTCTGATGTTAGCAGTGTCGGCGTAAGTTGAATGAAATAACGACCAGAGCCGCGCGTACTCACCACCAGGGTCACGACACTCTTCCTTAATTTGACAATAAGTCAAACACTTTCATATATTACCCTCTATAGGAACATAATACGGCTGCAGTGCTCCTCTGTGAGATAAAACATGAAAGACGCTGCATTCCAACATCAGCTGTGGCCTTTTATTACTCTTCTCCAGTACAGAATACATCGGTGCATTAAAAAACAAAACATCACATAATAAATTAGAGAGTGGTAAAAGTCGTCTGTCGGCTGCTTTCCTATTGCAGAACGCAGAAGGTCATAAACTGCCCAACATGTAAGTGAACCTGCCTCCACGGCCCAGTCCACATGTTGAACCATATTAGCTGTGGCCCCTAACGGCCGCCATACACCCCCTGCACATGGTTCTGGTTTAGGCCCCTTTCTTCAACACAATATAGGTTGTATTACATTTATTAAACACTTTAAAAAATCTCTGGCTGGAAGATTGTCCATCTGTTGAGGACAACAGAGAATATATGAAATAGGCATGAGGCGCTGCAGGGAGAGGGGAAACAGTCGTGATGTCAGAGCTGGTCTTAATGTGGTGCAGGTCTAAGTTCTGGACGGATGACTGATTTAAAAGGCCTAGCTTTTAGTCGAGCGAACAGTTAGATCACATGAATTTTAATAAAAAAAAGCAGGAGAAAGGCACACAAATCACCCCTGCTTTGCTCTCAGGAATGTTTTTGTGCACAGCTTTGATATATAGGTGCAGATGTGCGACTGCAGCGTGACGAGCGGAGCTAAAAAGGGCTGCTAAGCCGGGGGAACATGTCAGTCCGGCGACTCCCTAAAGGCCTTGATTTCTTCCTCATATCCTTCAGGAAGAGTAAGTGAAAGTACGACCAGTGAAAACATCCACAACTCAAAATTTCAGTGGCAGAAGTTGAGTTTATTTCAAAGTCACCATTAAATTAAAGATTATATTCACGTGTTAAGTTGGTGTCGCGCTAAAAACCGACCATTTGTTAGCATTAGCAGATATTTCAATGCTGACGGTAGCTGGTGTTGCAGCTGTAGATCACAGACTGTGAAGGCAGGAGTTTGCGTCTAGGAAACGGAGCATCTTAAAGCTGTAATACCACTGGTGACCACTGGGGTTGGCTCACATACACCTACCGAGAATTTCTGTCTAAAAATATTACATCATTTTTTTTCCAGGGTTCATTCCAGTAAATTTAGTTTTAATTGGTACCTCTAATAAGTGATGTGGTGGTCCATCTGTAAATGTTCTGTGTTAAGTAGATCTCAGGTCAAATGGAAGGTTGGTACGACAGCTCACACTTCATGAAAACATCATCAGATCAAGAACATCTCAATCTCCATCTGCAGGACTGTTTATGACTCTTCACTGTTAATAACTAAACATTTAAACTGCCCATCCAGTTACTCTCTCCCAGCTGTGAATTTCATCATGATGAGATGGTTTTTAGTAAGTTGTTTGTAATAAAAACATGTGATTGATCTCTGTAATGACCAATTCTTGTTGTATGTGCATCTGGAAAACAATCAGGAACAGAGCAGCTCCTGTAAATGCCATATTTTGCCATTTTTACGCATGGGGAGGAAACAGTGTTGAAGCGTTTGTCTTTTCATTGTGAATAAGGGTGATGGGTGAGCTAATGCTAAAAAATGCTAACTTATTGACACGGTAAAACAGTAAACTTCATCACATACTTGCATAAAAAAATGATTTTGTGTTTGTGAAACGTATTAACCACAGCTACAGCTGAGATATTTGTCAGGAAGGAACTTATATTCAGTATTTTATTCAATACACAGAAGCTCCAAAAATCAAACTAAAGACTTATGTTAGACCTAAAATATTATTAACATAGCATTAATTTACCACTAATATACTTATGATAGGTTTCAAATAAAGAGTATTAAACAGGATGATTTTAAAAGAGCGGTTCAGGGTGAGTCTATGAAACCTCTGATGTTTTTGTGCTTTAAGGTGTGTCTGCACAACCTACTTTTGCTCTAGATGAGCAGAAGAGTGGACTCAGGATAAAGATTTTTGTTGAAAAAGCCACACATCTCTCTACAAACTTCACTGAATGACACAAACATATGTGAAAGTGACATATTGAACCTTCAATATTGAGAAAAGCATCACATTTCCTGAATTTTATCAACCAGTCAACTTATTGTGCAATAATCATTGTACTTTCTGCCACAATTTGTGTTCACGTTTGTTTGTTTGTTTTTTATTTTTCACTGCAGACATTTTGACTTGTCATCGCGGAAAATGAACATGCTGGATAGGTGGCAAGTGGCAACTGTCTGGAGAGTAACTATTGTTTGGATCCATGTTGTTTTGTTCCTCTGGTGTTAATACACTGCATTGTTTTTTTGGATTTTCTGTTTTTTCTAGGAGCATTGGTTGCCACCTTACGGTTTCCTTTTTGACCAGTTTGGTGATGTTAGTGGCTTTTCCATTGGACATCTGCACAAAACTTTACCGATATTTACTAAATGTCGAAAAAACAGAAATGTGTAAAGTCGGTTTTCCATTAAATCACAAATGCGACTATTTATGTATTTATTATTGGGAGATGACATAAAAAGTCATTCCATAAACATGGTGACGAGCATAAATATCGTGTTTATTTACAGATATATTCACTATTATTTCATATTACCCCTCTATCCTGTACTAAATTATAAAATGATTGGGTCCACACATACCGTGCCATGTTTCCTTTAAAACTCTTCTTCTTCGCTTGCTATAACATCCGTCAACATCCGTTTTTTTTCATTCACGTGACTCTAGTTGCAGAAAAAGGTCTTTCCATTGCAGTTTTGCATGATATACCAATTTCACTACACCCAAAAAACCACCTCTTGCCAGCGCAAAAACTTTTCATTGAAAAACGAGTTTTGGTGAAAGTGTCATTTTTCCATAGGCACACTTTTATGCACAAGTTATATGCGCGCAATTTGAGGGTCAATGGAAAAGCAACTAGTGAATGTGAACTCACTTTAATATCTCTGTAGGGAAATTTGGCCTCCACATTTTACCCATCATAATACATGCACAGTACCTAGCATTAGCAATTAGCATTAGCACAAATTAGTGAGCTGTCATTGAAGGACCAACTTCAGATCTTCCTCTAATTTATATAAACCTCATTTCTCTTATCTTATCTTATCTTATCTTATAACATCTGTCTAGCAACTGATGTCCACATTTTTGTTTTCTCTTTAGGAAATGAACAGGTGCAATTAGGTTAATTCCGCCCGGCTTCATTCCATGTAGGTGCATCAGCGCCAGGGTTTTGATTTATGCAGCTTGGCTCACTTGCATCTCTTTCCGGGATAGATCCATCAATAATGATCACCTGTGTTTTTCCTGCCAGGAAAAGGGTCTGTCACGTACAGCCAGTAACATCAGCTAATGAAATGTATGTGTGATGGAAAATGCAGGGATGAATTCCTTCTGGACACTTAATATCATCCTCCAGGAGGTTCCATGTAGTAGAGGATATAACATACCGACACATTAGAAGTACATCAGATGAAAATAAAAACACCAATAATCCAGGATCATCCGTAGCAGCCGTTGTAAATATCACCCTCGTCCACGCAGACATCTGAAGTACTTGTCAAAAACTGTCTTTGAATGGGAAAAAGGTTAAATGTTAAGATAAAAAAGATGTTTCTGCAGGAATGTGTGCGCGCTCACAGTGAGGTCTACCAAAGAAAGAACAGCAAATTGCTCCAAAGCATTTCTCATAATGGACAAAGTGTGTTGTTTATTAGAGCCTTTGAAAGAGAATCAGATGTGGAGTCGCCATGGGGAAGATTCAGTTAAGTTTAAAGAAGTAAAAATAAAGATGGGTTCGGGACAGACGGCTTCAGTGATGACGGTTAAAGTCCCAAATACAAAGTACAGGTTTAATGCTCAATATGACATCTGAGGATAACGTGTTCAGATGTTAAACAGATATTATGTCAGCGAATTTATGAATAAAAGTTCTAAATTTAACTGTTAATGTTATACTTGTGTTGGTGTGCCAGAAGTGAGTATGTGCTATGCTAGCAAGTGTTGATATGAACATGTATGATCATTTTTGTATATGTATTGTATTTGCATAATCCAGTGTATAATCCTTAATAGAGAGTGTTTTTTCACTTTGTGACTCTAGCCATAATGACACTGGGTTAGAGCTGCACAATATGACGTTTGAGCATCATCATCATCACACCTTGGTGGCAGTTAATGGGATTCTTTTAAACATTAAACATTGCGATGTACATGTGCACAATAGTCACACTGCAGGTCCTGCGATGTAGGAGGTAAATGAACTCAGCGTGTTCTCATCTAATTCCAAGGGTATGTGACACACACTGCAAGCAGCGATCCACCAATCACAATCATTGTTAATCAGTTTGGAGTGAGTCGCTGGGAAAAACATTGAAAAATGAGCAACGAACCAGAGAAAATCACCGAAAACAAAGACTTGGGGCCAAAAAGAAAAGCACCGTCAGTTAACTGGAATTATTTCAGTTACAAGAAGGATGATAGTGAAACACGTGTTCAGTGCCTTCCACCTGCTGCCACAACGAGAGGACACACAACTAGTTTGTTTGACCATTTACGTTGGCGCCACACAGCTATTATATCCTCCTGAGTATGTTTTCATATCACATTATATACCGCAGGGTTTAAGAAAATCGCAATGTCAGTTTTTTCCAGCCCTACTCTGGGTTCTGTCTTTAGAATTAATTTTCCAATACAAAAAAGAGAGAAAAACATTAAACCTTCACTTCTTAAAGGACATCTTTCCAGCCAGTCATGATTATTATGTCTTTTGTTAAAGTAAAAACAGATTGTCCAAATGACAACCCTAACCCTCTGATACGTACTTGAACATTTCCGTCTGGCAAGAATGACATTAGCTGCCCCCAATTCGATGCTAATAACTATTGCACTTGTCTACATCAGTGATCTCAGTCAAAAGAAACTGCACATAAGCACACAAATACACAAATCTTACATAGAGAAGCTTAGTGAGTTTCTCTTTTACAACATACTAAAAATATATAAAGTCATAAATTCTAACTGTCCGTCTGCAATAAATAGCAGACGGTACATATGGACTGTGAGGAGAAGGTAGTTTTATTTTCAGTGAATATATGTAAAGTGAGAGACAAGAAAAGAAAGACAGATAGTAGCCTGACTGTGTCCCTGTAGGCCTCTAAATTTGTGCATTCTTACATGCACAGTTTAATGTCAGCAGCACACTCTGGGGTCATGTTGGAAGGGGTAGGGGGGGGCAGGGGAACAGGTGTCCACCCTCCACCGGTACTAAAAAGACTCTACCCAGGCCAGAGGAAGCGCCCACATGTGTATGCCCTGCAGTCAGCCTCGTACAGGATGAAATAATTCATCAGAACTGTTCAGAAGAGACACTGCGAGGCAAAGTTCAGAGGCATGCTAATGACAAGAGCATGCTCGCGAAGAAAAGGAAAGCTGTCAGCTCTGAATGAATTGGGAATGGCAGAACAGAGGTTAGGCCATTTCAGACTCCTTATATCTTTGTATAATCCATGTAGAGGGCTGCAAATGTCCACAAGAAATTGGTGGTTTTGTAGCACATGGTGTGTGCATTATGCTGCGCGCTCTTGTGCTGCCGAACAGCACCTTAATATAAAAACAGCAGAATACTGAGATGAATTCGCACCAATAGTCTACGAGGGGTTAATCTATGACGCTAAGTGTACGGAAATGTTTTCACTTTGCGACTCTAGTCATAATCACTCTGTCAGATCCTTATTCACAAGTGAAAAACACCGCAGAAACCATGTGGCACTTTTTTTTTTTCCCAAATGAAATGACTGCTTCATTTCCTTCAGAATCCTAAAATTCGCCAGCATTTTACAGCGGAATGATTTAAACTAATTTAAAGTAATGAATGTAAAACATGCTCTAAATGAGTCTGCACAGATTAGCATTTTTCTAAGCGCTGGCATCTTTAATGTAGTGTTATTTGCATAGGCAGTAGGGTATTTACAGCATGTGCATGTACTGTATCTTAACTGTTGCGTGCAATGGAACATTTATCACGTATAAACAAATATTGCATTTGGAGACACTGCGCATTAAAAACACACATACATAAAAGTAGTAATACGTTAGCCCTACAGAAAAAAATGAGTGGGATGTATCATTATGTTTACCAGTCTTCGGAGCTAGAAGCAGAATGGAATCAGCTTATTACCAGTTTCTACAAGGATAAACATCCCACACAGCCACTCAGTCTGCACAGTTTTATAGCAATTTGCCTATATTAGGAATAAAATGAACATTTTCTTCCACATACATGAACAGAGTCAACGCGCTGAAGCAAAGTCCACGAGTAGATGAGACGAGAATCGCAGTCGCGGAATTCACAAGTGATAATTAATACATGTATTTGGGCTGTCATTGTTTATAAGATCCTGTTCGTGTTTTCACCTCTTACATTCCTCGTAGGTTTAATAGGTCTAATTTATTTGATTTGATTGTAATTTTTTTGTTTTTTTTCTGTCTTTCTGCCCAGTTTACTCAGTTCTTGTTCTAGTTATTGTTACCATTATAATGATCACAATGGTTGTTATTGTTTGTACTGTTGATATTTTCTTGCGAGGGTTTTTGCCACCTTCCCCCCCCCAGCATCGAAATGTGGTTCAACAAAACTCCTACTAAAGAGAGCAGAATATCAAGGGGAGCCTCATACATATACGTTATGAAGTTTCCCTTGGCAAAGCAAATTTGTTCAGCGCCAAAAGGCAAACAGACCATCGTTCTGCTGTTATGAGGCTGGACAAGACAAGTTAAAAAAAAAAAAGATGAAAATTACAGTCGCAGAATTCACAAGTCATAATTAATACATGTAGATGAGTAAATTATCCACGCGCAGATGAAAATCGGTAAATACAGAATATATAAAATGGTTAGAGAGCTGTAATGTGTATAAACTGTAATCATGTGAATCAAAATACTGCAGGCAGTGTCATGACTATATCTGCAATAACAGCAAAATGTAAAGAGATAAATAAGCCACGTTTTCCAAACCTCAAATAGGTCATAGAGCTGTTTTTATTGGGTTTCCGATTGGTAGAGGAGATCATACTGAATATAACAGTTATTAGACACATTCATTTATTTTCCTAATTAAAACAGAAGATAAATGTTCTCTGCAAGACTTTATAACCCATAAAAACCCAAACATCCACCACCGACCAAAACCATCTACTGATGTAAACTGTTTAATACCTGCTGATCCACTTATCCTATCAATACATGTAAATAATTGATGTAAAATACAGTTCTTCATCTTTTCATGGTCATCAGATATGACCCATTTGGACGTTCAGAGGCTCCATGGTTACCGTGGAAACACCGTCATCTTCTACAACATTGATTCCCCAGTAAAACCTGTGGAGTTGGATCAATGACAGTGGATGGAAATGCTTGGTTTATGTTCAATTAATGATGTATTTTACTGAAAACACCACTTTTTCTCTGTTTTTGATACAATAACCCTCATCTTTAATCTGAGCTTTTATGAACATCTACTGGATCAGTAAATTAAATATAGGAAAACACCTGATTTATACTGATAAAATGCAAAGTACAGAGGATAATATTATAATAAACGGTGATAAAACACTTAAAAAAGGTTAAGTATAGAGGAAAAAATCATTTGGGAACTAGTACAAAAGTAGCACTGGGTCTATATGGGTTAAATGTAGATCACACGTAAAAGACGCAACAAAATGAAGATGAGGCAAGATGAATGAGACTTGAAAGACGTGTCAAGTCAAATGACAACGACGTTAAAGACAAAAAAAGTAAAAATCACTTAACAATAGCACATGGCCTATTGGACGGTGAGCAAAAAAAAGAAAAGAAAAAAAAAACGCAGTAAGGTCCTGAGTATTGGAATAAGGATAGTAGATGGAAAAAAATCCGTGTATCATTGGTTCTTTTCATATTCAATTGAGAATCTGCAATCGGAGAAAAATGATTTGTTATTTCATTATTCATGTACAAATCAAAAATCAAAAAGCAAGTTGTTTTTCATTCTTTCAATTGTTCACACAAATTAAAAATGTGAAATAATCAAATGGACCAAATGTGTGGTTTCATGTTGACATTTCTGATCTCTGATCTGCTCTGACCCTGCAGTTCTTGACTTGTTGGTGTGTTGATCTGGACAGTGGTGGGTTTGCTAGTATTCTGCCTAATGCATTCTGGGTAATG
>JAPQRP010000009.1:5655578-5670116 GCA_037367295.1 Apogon hyalosoma | reverse complement strand
CCATCTTCAACCCTATTTCTGAGTAATGACACCAGAAAGGTGCTTTGGAGCGCTGGCCCTTTAAATGCACATGAGCCCACCTCCTTCTGGGTTGCTGACCATGCTTCTCTGTCCCGTTTAGTTACTTGTGTTTGTTAATACAACCAACAGCTGAACATTTTAGGTAATCGGCTCCAAGTTGGGACATATTTTCAGTTTTTACTACAACTGCTGCTGCTGAGAGAAATGTTCATTGGACGTGTTGACCTTATGTGTGCAAATGTCACGAAGTAACTGGCTATAAACGTAACAAATTAAGAAGGAATTGAAACAGTTTGTAGAAATCCACTTCATTTTTGCCAGAATGAATATAAATATATCTTTGCAGCACTGGAGGGTTCAAATTCAAACTCTATGAACTATTAGGGCCTAAATACACAAATAAAAGTACCACAGACTAATAAAAGTGGGTTTAGATCAATATGAGCCCTTTAATGTAATTAATTGGTTTCCATCATTAGTTAGACTGAGATTTTTGACCATTCACTCTTAATTCTTTTCAAAGTTGACACACATTCTTTACCACCAGGAGAGGTGTAGTGAACAGTTTGATGGCTGAATTAGAATTGTTGCATTTATTATAATTTTTTTTATTTTTTTATCTGTCTATCTGTCTGTCTATCTGTATGTCTGTCTATCAATACATGGTTTCCCAAAGTATTATCCCTCACATCCCCAAATACATTTAATGTTAATATTTTTGAACCACTGTTCCATTTCATATTAGCATTTTTCAACAGTATTTTAATCATTTAGCATTAATTATTCAGCAAATAAGACCACAACATGGTTTAAAACTAAAAAGTCCTGCAAAGATGTGATAAAAGACAATTCAAAATAAATGTCATAATAGTTAAACCCAAAGTGGGATCTTCTCCTAAACCTAGCTCTAGCATTTTTATTATTTAAACCTAAAAAATTCCAGGAATTTGGATAAAAATTCCACTCTCTGGTGGCAAACTCCTGAATTTGATTCAATCCCCATCCACGCCACCTGCCTCCAGAAAAGTAAAATCCTTCATATGTGAATCCGTGGTTTCCCAAAACGTTTGACGGTGGTGCTTTTTTGGCGTTAAATCCGTACATGATTCTAATTCGAGGGGCTATTTGCAGTGCGGGGTTACGTAAATATAGTGGGAACTGTTGGAACTGAAAGGTGTTGGAATGTCAGGTTTTGTTTGGGATGTCTCTGTGTTTCATGTGTTTCTCTTGGCGGTCTCCAACTGCCCATTATGCTCCTATTAAAGTTTATGTTGCCGGAATATTGGGAAGAACTGGAGGAGGGAGGGCGGGGGGGTGGAAGCGGAGGGGGGGTTGAACCAAACTCTCGTCAAGGTCATGTTCCAATGGAAAGAGCCAACAATGCCAGCGCTAATCCCTCCTCCTCCACCGCGCTCTGACCCCATCCCGTGGCTTTTAGGACTCTGTGGTGGGAGAGGACAAGAGGCCCGGCTTGTTCCTGTTCTCAGCCCGGCATTAGGAAGCCCACAGCTGCTGGATTATCTGCCAATTAGCACCAATTGTGCCGGACGGCATTAATGTAATGTTCTATATTTTTTAATACCATTTAATTTTGTGCTCTTCTTCATTCCCCTCCCTTCTCTTTGGCCTAATCAAGATTGTCAGCACTCTCTTTTGCCTTTTCTCATTTAAAATAAAAGAGTTGGGGTTTAATTTGGCATTAAGGAGCGTAGAATATGCCTTGCCAGCAGAGCGTTTGTTGGAGGGTGAGAGTTAGCAGGGAAAAAAAAAAAAAAAGAAGGGGGTGGGGGGGGAGAAAATCATTTTATGGGAGATACTGTGAAGGACTTGTTTGAACAGGCCGCGAGCCTCAGTGTCCTGCTACATTAGCGGGGAAGTCAGCTTTGTGCCGGAATAACGTGTTGCCTCACTATTGTGCCCCCTACGGTGGAAGGGTTTGGTGGGTTTGGATTAGGAGACTCCATTACATTACCCTAATAACTGGATAAAGCCGCCTCATCCAGTGCAACTGATCCTCAAGTATTAGCGCTCATGGCTCGTTACAGCATTTCAGCAGCTGATCTGCAGACAGTTGATTTCTCATTATAACGCACTGATAGAAACACACAGCTGCAGCACAGAAGAAGAGGAAGAGGAAGGAGAAGAAGACGGTGCCAGAGCACGCCAACTTTTATCTTAGGGCGAATTTCTATTTTTTTTATATAAGGGAATTCCGAGATGCTATTAAAGCTGACTGATTTCAACTGGCAATAAACAAAGTCAACAAGCCTCCCCTCAATTTAAGAGGCTAAATGATAATCTTTAGTCTGCTATGAGGGAATTTCCACAGAGGTGAGTTTTATTACCAAGAAAAATGTTTTATACTTTACACATAATTGACTCTGCACTATCCATAAAAGACACTAATCTGCAGTTTCACACAGTTTAATTACATACCTGCTGCAGGTGTCCTGGCATGTCAGAGGCCGCATTATGAGCTTCACAAGCATCTCTTTCTTCAAATAGTCTCATTTGACTTATATAAGCAGTTGTTTTCACACAGAGAGAAAAATAAGACTAAAATAAAAAAGAAATAAGGAAAGCACAGGTAGGGAATGTGTGAGATGACAGAGTAAGAGGCGAAAAGCAATGGAGAAAATTTTATTTAAGAAAAAAATTGTCATTTTAGATCAAAGTGAATTGATGGAGAATGACCTTCATTACAACGTTTGAACATATAAAAAAGCGCCGGCGTGAGAATGCAGCAGAGAGCGAGCAGATTACATATAAAGCCCGGTTTCTTTGATGTTAACTGTCCAGACCAATTAGGCCCCGGGACATGTGTGATTTCTGACGCTTTCATGGATGGATTCAGGTTCTGACTCTGTGTGCTGCAACCACACACCAATCCATCCCCGCAATATAGTCCAAATTAAATCACATTTTACTACCGTTTTAAAAGAGGAAACAGTTTATTTATAGGAGAAGCGCTGGCATTTTTTAACACAAGTTACGGGTCGACCTGGATGTTTGGACAGTTACTGTATCCTTATTTTATTTTTATTCTATATATGATAATAATATTCTATAATAATCTCTAATTCTGTCTCTGATGCCTCTTTCTGTCTGTGGTCACCACTCTGAACATCTGTTATAAAAATGTACTTATTTTTTGAACAAAACTGAAACAATAGTGAATAAACCACTGAAATATTATTGTATTGTATTATTTTACAATTCCAATTGATTTGACTTGGTTTAAAAGCTTGTGTAGCTCTGAAATTCGACACTAAGATTTAAAGTTTCACTTAAAATAACTAAAATCTGTATCATATCAGCTCTGGAGAAAATATAATAGTCAACCCAGTGCAGATAAGTGGTAATATCCTGTACACGTGATGAGGAATAATCAGAATACACGTAAAAGCAGGTAAAAATGCACTAAAACACACAGTTATTATGTGTGATGTACATGTACATGGTTGATTAATTGAGGCCTGATGTTAATCGTCCTTACATCCACTCACAGCGTTTCCGGAGGTATGGCAGCTCTGTGGGAGGAGCTCAGGTGAGGCCAGAGGCCACTGGTCATTAGCGATCCGGCTTCCCTTCGTAGTGTTAATATGGGGTCAGGCTGTGGGCTAGAAATCCACACACACCACAGCTGGCACATTCAGTGTCTCCACGGTTGCTGTTTTCACTAGTGGAGTGAAAACAATCCTCCTGCTGTTCCCCTCGGTCCGTCGGGCTGACCTTGCCCTTGGGCCACACCACCGTATACCACCCCAGCTGTTGTCACTCTGCAGCCTGTGCAGGAAAACGCCGCCGCCTCACCTCGCCTCTCTGCGGGCCCTTTCCTTTGCTGTGGGCCCCTCCTGCAGGTGTGCTAAGGTCCTAGCTCCCCCTGTTTGATTACGGCGCAGGCCAAACACCAGGGCTTGCCTCCGCCCCGGTCCTGCGGGTTTGATTCAGGGCCTCCAAATGCCTTTTAGATCCCTAATCCTAAACACTTAAGCCCTTCCTGATGGGTTCAGCTCCAGGTCCCAGCGATTTAACCAATCCAAATACTGAGAGCACTGAGGGGTCGAGTTCGGCCCAGCTACCTTTTGCCCTTTTTTCTTTTAATTCAGAGCATTAACCCTTTCTCATTGATTGATCTGTCGGTGCTCCTTTTAAAAACACAGGTTTCGTCCTCATATTTTAGGGTTTATTGCTGTGGAGCCTATTCTATACCAATACAAGGACATGTATTTGGCATTTTCACAATTACACCTTCATTAAATCCCTCATCTTCAATCAAATACCATAAAACAAACACAAATTCTGTGTAGAAATAGAGAAAGGTTTCCTGTAATGGGAAACTCCATCAATGGGCCCATAAAACACCAGGAAATAATAAGAAATGCCCATAAAGCCCATGGTATTGCTTGATTTATCAAACTAACACCCTTCACTATAAATTAATCACACTTAAAACCGCTTAAGTCTTGATTTATTCTAAAATAACAACTAAAACTCACTTAAAACACCACTTTTACCTGAGAAAAGACTGTGACTCATCTAAACCGTCGATAGTGGGCCAGTTGTTCTCACCGAGCGTCTACGTTGGGTTTAATCTGTCCTCGTTCCCCTCATGCTGTTTAAGTAAACAGTGCTGTCCGGGCCTCCACCTGTTTCAGGGCGCTTGAGAAATGGACTTTTCCTGAAAAGTCTGTGACCCCTGACCCCTCAGAGCAGGAAGGGGCTGCCAGCAGGCAAATGCCCTCCTGTGTGGCCAACTGCCATTTAACCCCATAATTGTTACAAGGCAGCTCCTGGCCCGTCCAAAACTTGGTTTCCGGAAATCACTCTTAAACAATCAAATAAACGCACATGCAGGGAATTTGCCATGCCCAGGGCCTGAGAGCACAGCGGTGATTACACATCCACTGGTTGGACCTGACACCTTCGAAAACATGTGAAAGTTTACGGAAATATATCCAGGTGTCCATTATATAAGAAAGATTTTAGCAGAAATAAACATTAGCAGCTCAGTTTACAGTTTAACCGTGCAGCTTTAACAGTTAATATTAATTAGGTCTTATTTTTAATTGGAAGAAGCAGGAAATAAAAGCGGCTCCTGTGGCCAATATTTCGCCGGTTAAGATCGTTTCATTTTTGTTTGGTGTTGAATCACAGCTGGCCTCAGGCTGTGTTGTAGATACTGGATCCACTTTACCTTTATCATGCAGCACTCTGGCCCATCAGGCTTTCTATGTGGTTGGCTGCACTTGGTTATTTTTTCCATCCCTGCACATTTGCTTTTTTGCTCGGCGCTCACCTCCAGACTCGGGCTTAGAGTGTTTCCCCAGCAGCCTTTCTGATAGCGGCGCGCTCGGTGATTGCTTCCCAGGATCAGAGCGGCATGCAGCACGAGCAGACGGCTCAGCATACCACACATGCTGCCAGATCAAAGGTCATTCTTGGAAGCCTGGGATTATGGGGGAGGTAAAATTATATTTTTTATCCTTTATGCTTTGTTTTTGATCACCCTATCTGACCCACCTCAACCTGCACTCCCACGCCACCTCTGCGTGCAGCCCTCACGCTCAGGTGTTAGTTTTCAACGGGGGTTCGAGGTTTGCTAATGTAGAAAAACAACAGACAGATTGGATGCGACCTTGAGCAGCGGGTTTGGAAAGAACTCTAAAGAGACTTCAAGGTCAGCGTATGTGGGAACCACTGCTGTCTCCAGGGCCCGACGGAAATAGTGACCAAATCAAAGACGGTTCATGAGTGATACGTTCACTGAGGTCACATCTATTTATTACTGGGAGTACTGGGTATCATATATACAGCAGGTCTATAATGGACGGGATGGTAATGACGCCTGATGTTTGTCATCAGCAGGTGTGAATGACTTGTCATTGTAGAAGTTATTATCCAAGTGGCTACATCTCATACAACAGAATTAAAACATGTATTTACTCACGTTGTAGGTTGAGCTGAACACTAATACAGCATCAGAATAGCACATACAGCCGGTTTTTACATTCATTTAAAGCAAACAATATAAAATGTTTTGGTTTAGTGGTAGAAAATGATAAACATATAAAGACAAAAGTATTTAACGGATTAAGTCCTTCATTCTTTTTTAACAGTTTGTCATTTGTAATTTTCACGCAGAATAAAATAACACATAATACACGTAATTTCTGTACTTAAGATATTTAAAATGCACCTATTCAAGCATGAAAACTATATTTGCTGTTCATTTTTGGTAGTGTAACACTGTTTTCAGTCAATTTAATATGTCAAATTACTTTCAGATTAAACACATTTTAGACCTGCTGCCTTTAGCCTAATTACATGACCCGTCCAATGAGGTCTAGTGTCCCTGAACGCACCACGGCCAACACACTCTTTCCATTCAGGTAGATGCATCTTTCTAATGCTAACACTGTGACTGTAAAGCAAACAGGTGAAGTATGTTAAAGTCATGATAAACTGGGTGAAAAAACACATGCCGGGTTAATTTCATTACAGGAAATGCAGCCTGTAGATGTAATGATGCTAACGTTAGCAACATGGACGTTAATAGTCACTTTCAATGGCAGCCAGTGAGAGAATTTATTTATATTTTAATCAGATACATTGGTTTGAAGCTACATTTTATGCTTTGTTTTGGAGTATTTTCTATTTTTTGATGCACTTGTGTCCATGCTATTATTTGAAAGAAAGAAGTAGCTTTTATTATTATTATATTTATTATCAATATTATTATTATTACCTCATTTACATTGTTGCATATAACGTTGTAATAAAATAATTTTACTAACAATGTGATTTATTCTTGATCAAGTGTAACTAGGATGCAGTATGTAATCATTGTATCTGGTCAAAGGTGATACTGATGTGCATAAATAGGAATAAAAAGAGGACTGTATCTGAAAACAAAATTACTTGACATTTTGTGAGGTTTATTACAAATTATTAGTTTGTTTTCCTACAGTATGGGTAGCAGAGTTTTATACTTTGGCCTCACATTAGCTCTGTTAGTGCTGTTTCTACCTACATGTTGAGCTTTAAAATGATTTTCTTTTCAATAATATTTATGGTTATAAATGTTTATATACAATTCACTGAATAACACTTATGTTAACACTTTAAAATTATAAAGTTAAAAGTGCAATAGCAATAAAAAAGTAAAATAAATAAATAAAATGGCCCCCTTTTTCTGCATTCACTCCCATTCCAGCCTGTCTGCACATCCTTTATTCCTGAATATTTCTTCTGTTACACTTTCCCGTTGCTGTGTATAATTCACCCAGCGCTGCTTTTAGTTTTCCATTTGTAAACAGGTCGGCAGCAGATGCGTCCCTCCAACTTTTAACTACATAGACCCCGCCTCATTTGCATGGCGCAGAGTGTGAAATCAGCAGAGAAAACGCTGCATTGTATTAATGTCAAAATTGTTCAAATTTATAAACAAATAAAGCAGATACACAGTGAGAGTGTGTCATTGACTTAGTCTTGTAATTTCAAGGCTATTGTAATAAATGCCATGGTGTTTTCCTCCATTGTAAGGAGACCCAACATCAAAAAGTGTGTATTGTAATTATTAATGCACAAAAATAACACCCCATGTGTCACATTATGTCTCTGGGGCATATTAGTTTTGTAAATATTTTATAAATATGTCTGCTGCCCTGCATGTATTCATTCATCTGGCAGAATTAATTATGATGTTTAGTAAATGCTGCTTTTTTAATGTTTACATTAAAAAGTGAAGGAATTTTTATTTAAATATATAAAACAACAAAGTCAACCAAGAAGTGAATAATAAAAGTCGTTTTTGAGCTGCAAATACAGATTATATTCACCACCCATTCAGCTGCTGTTTATTTTGTGGTTAATTGCAATGAATCATAGTGTCCAAAAAATAGGAAAATACATCTTTAGTGTCCAATAATGTCGTGTAATGGTCTGGTTTATAAAACTAACATGTTTCACCACAAATGACAAAGAAAATAAAGTTCTAACAACTGATATTTTACTTTGTAAATGGATTAAACTGTTATATTTTTCTTTTATAAAATAAAGTTGGTTGTTTTCCAAATTAAGTGTTTTAGATTTTTGTATTAATATAAAAAGTTAAATGTACATTAAAGTGCCGTATTTACTAATATTTTAATAATTTTTAAAGGTTGCTGTAAGTTGTTACAGTAAAAAAAAAAAGTGAAGGCTGTGTGTTTTAGTGAAAAAAAACAAGATGATTTTGGTCTAATTGTGTAAATACAGACAGCGTTCTTTGCTTAAAAGAGTCAAAAAATATTCTCTAATGTCAGTTTTTGAGCTAATATTGTGTTTTTTGATGAATTATTAATGCATTTAATTATTAGGAGTAAAATACAGAGAGGTAAAGAGTTGGTTAAAGGTAAAGGAGGTGTGTGTTGAAATGTACTCTTACTATATAAAACATAAAAATGCAAACTTTGTGAGTCGTATATTTGTTCGTCCATTAAAAGAAATGAAGAGCTGCAGAAGTCAGGTCACATTATTAAACTCACGTGGGGTGTTTTGTTAGAAATATCTCAGAGCAGTTTGGATGAAAGAGTAGAGATGGATGAATAGTGGCCGTGGAGACCCAGTGGAGGCGAAGATGCTGCCCTCCATGTGATTCAGATGCTCTGACAGAGTGGGAGAGGACCATTAAGTGCTGTGTTATTTACACATCATAAGCCAGTCTATTATATTGACATCCAGACGACCCAGTCCACCACTGTTCTGAACGCCGCGGCCTCGCTCTCTGTTTGCTCTCAACACCAGCATGCTGATTGGGTGATTTTCTGATATGACATTCCAATGCTCTGGACTATGTGCAAGATCTATCGTCTGAAATAGTCCGAAAGCATTCATTACCCGTGGAGAAATGAGACAAAAGGTCAAGAAAACGGTGCGATGGGGTGGGGCTATGTGAAGTGGAGGTGGGGTTTACAATCCAATTGGGGATTAAGTTATCTCTTATATCTCTTACTTACAATAAATCCACACGTCTCCATCAGAAATGTCTTGTTTAAACTGCGGAGGAGCATGAAGCAAATGTTTGACTTTATTTAAAATTCATTGTTCAGTATTACATTGCCGGCCAGGGTGAGCCCTGAGATTGCAAAGGTGAGCAGACAGGCTGTATATTTTTTATTCTGATCCTGAAATTGCAGAATTGCCATCTAGTTGTTGTCCCCCACACCATTCTGCCATTTACCGATGGCATCAAAATATTTGACATCCTATAATGGGATCGCATCCAGAGTAATTCCTGTAACTACTGTTGACATAGGTGCCCCAAGTAAAATAAATCTATTTTGGCCATTGATGTGAATGAACTCTCTGTGAACCGTTTAAAGCATTAATGCAGATAAGGGACAATACATTCCTTTTACCCAGATCATTAGAATATAACTACCACAGAGTTATTACTGTGGACTCCACTGCGAATACTTTCACATTTCAATAACGTCTCTGTAAAACTGAGGGAATATGAAACAATCATCTCCACAGAAGCAGATATATGTAGCATAAAATCTGTATAAAATCATGTTAAATTAGATTTACTTGCACTTTTTGCATGTGAAAAGTTAGCAAATGCCAAGAATAATGTGTTTGAGTGTGTTCTGAAGTGAATCGTGTTACTGTTGTTGTATTCTTCACAGACCCCCCCACACACACACTCATGCGAAGAGGCTTCTCGAAAATAGACAGCAGGGCTGAAACGCAATTACCAGGGGTCGTTTTTTACCTCAAAATATTTGCTTGACCGTTTCAAGGAGCGCAGGTGAAAGTGCAGCCCGTGTTATGAATTTCCACTGATTCCAATCATTCATAAACACTCCACAAAAGCCCGGCCAAATACTGTTTTCCCATAATATCCACAGTTTGCATTTTACGGTCACAGTCAATCCAGTTCCTTTTTGCAAATTATATAAATGTAATGCACAAATTAATGTTTCAAGCCCTGTCAATAGCAGCCATTTCTTTTAATAATTACACTTTTATTTGTTGAATATGTCAAGTAAGGAGTGTGTTGTTGTTGTTATTGTTGTTGTAAGAGATAACAGGACAAACTCAGATCAGCATTGACTTAAATGCAGGTTAAAACTCCAGTGAGCGAAAAAATAATAATAAGTCCTTGTTTACGGGGTCTGTGGGAGCCTCTGGGAGACCCCCAGGAGACCCTCAGCCCTGGTTTGGGAATGAGACGCAAGACACAAGTACGGTCTCAGCAACTGCAGCTGTTTCAAGCATCGTAGTGAAGTCAGAGAATAGAAAAATAAGCACTAAATGTTGTCTTCGTGTAGTTAAATGACTTGTTTTCACGTCAAGATGTTTTCATGTAATTTTGCAGCATCATACCGTGTTTTAGTCGTACTTTTTCAGAGCTTTAGAGTCATTTAAAGTGAAGCACAATGTCCAGAGACGCCGTGTATTTCAACCCTATGGCTCCAAATTAAATTACACGAGCATATTGAATATCTGAGGATCCATAAATTAAAGTTAAAGTGGACTCCAGCGTTCTTTCTTGCTGTTTTTTTTTTTTTTTTTTTTCGGCAGGTTGTGTGTTTTATGAGCTACAGTGTGCTCCTGTGCTTTAAAAATTCAACACAAATGGTTGGATGAAGTTACAGTCAACCACCCCAATGAAAATTTTAATAGTGGCATGAAACAAACAGAGGTTACGCTCAATGCAATATAGTATTTATATATACACAATTATATATATATATATATATATATATACACACATGTATATACATATATATATACATATATATACACACACACACACACACACACACACAAAAACGGAATTCTGAGAGAACAGTAAGAATAAAATAGCTTGGAATCAGTTTGTGAATGAAAAGTAAAATTCAAATTATTTGTTATCGATTAAAATCTGCAGCTGCTGTAAACTGAGCAGCGTCATCTCAATCAAACTGCATCAGCCACAGCAGGGACTTTTCTTTTTTTTTCTTTCCAGCTGATGGAAACTCACACCGTAATAAATGCTTTACTGCTGAAACATTAAACTAGTTTGAGAATTATTTGAATTAGAGGGAAAACAAATGAGGGCCCGATAGGAATCAGTGATAAACTTGGCAGACAATTTCCTCTCCTCACCTTTCCCATGAGTCTCAGCAGCAGCAGCAGCAGCAGCAGCAGCAGAAGAAGAAGAAGGAGAAGCCTCTGCACTGGGAACAGAGGAGTGCTGGAGGCGTCCCACTGGGAGACCCTCTGTGTGGTTATCATACCCCATCTAGTGGCTGCATGGGGTTAAAGGAGAGGAGAACAGCAGGACAGAACCTCCATCAGTCTGAGGATACCTGCGTTATACTCTGTTCTAAGAAAACAACCTTACATTTATTATATACTCTAACATCAACTCTAATCAATCAATCAATCAATCAAATTTTATTTATATAGCCCCAAATGAAAACAAAAGTTATCTCATGGCACTTTACATATAGAGCTGATCGAAACCAGACTCAGAGGGGTAAAGCAATAAATTATGACTGGACAAAATATCCAAATATTATGTTTAATCAAGGTTTTGATAACTAAAAAAAAATCACAACTTTGAAATTATTCCCCTGGAGATGTTTTTTACCCAACAAAAACTAAAAATGCAAACTGTTCAGGCTACTTCTTGTGTTATATTAATTGTGAAAGTGTATGAGTATTATTGAATCAAGCGTTAAGTCCGAAAACAAAGGATTAAAATCAGAAATTAACATAAGATAGATAGATAGATAGATAGATAGATAGATAGATAGATAGATGCTTGAATGTTACAAAAAAACCTCAACCGTCTTGTTTTGTTTAACCCCAAAAGTGACGTTTCACGCAAATTACTGTAAAATTAAAAGAAAACACAGCCATAATTTGACTCAATTCGATTATATGTCTAAATATCTCATTAAGAGGAGCTGCAAAAAAGTACTACAGGACATACCCGCCGTGTAGTTGCAAATTGAATTTGATCTACAGGAGAAAAAACCCATGTGGAGGTGTTGGAGCTGAGGCTGTACACGGTTCATGTTACAGAGATATGAAGCCATAAGAATGTGTGAAAGCAATGCCCTCTACATCCCCTCGTTTCACAACCCAATTATCCAATTGAAAACTGATCTTCAGCGAACTCCCATTGTGCGCCTCTTTCAGAGAATAAATGCACCAAAATTGATCTCAGGTCTCTGAAGTGGGCCCGCCGAGCTGGGGTTTACAGATGGGACCATTTTATTCGCTTCTGGTGGCAATTTACAAACATGTAAAACTGAGAGCTCTCCACCACAACCTGTGAGCCAAAAGCGCAAGTTCCACCTGTCTCATAACCTCGCCGGAGCTCAATTTTCCTGCCTACAGAGCAAAAAAAAAAAAAAAAAAAAGAAAAAAAAAAGGGAAGAAAAAACCTAGCTGTGATAATGTCAAACAATGTGTGTTAACAATTGAGCTCAGTGCAGTGGGCATGTCATGCAGAAAGAGCAGCCACTTGGAGGATCTGTTAATGTATTGTGACTCCTGCTGTCAGCAGTTCAGCTCTGCACCCTCTTCCTGTAATTTTCAGCCATCTCTACTGCACTGATAGCGTTTCAAAAAGCCCTGCTCGATATCAGTCGGAGAGAAGCCACGGGGATATCCACTGTTTGTCCTGCACCGTTTTGATGTTGTGCGTTGTGTGAGAGCTGACGGAGATGCGTTCAGAACCACAGTGAAAAAGACCAACATGTGCTGCATTCAAGAGCACGCTGTGAATTCAAGCTTTGAGAGGCAGAAACGGAAGATGTAGATCAGTGTTTGGGAATTATTTACGGACAAAAACCTCATGAGAGCAAACTGAGATACTGTTTCTCTCGCACCTTTGCAATTAAAAAGAAGAGGTAAAAAAAAGAATGAGAATAAATAAAGTGGTATAAAAGATAAACTATAATAGAATATAAGAGATATAAATAGAGTGGTGTAGTGCAGATACAGTAATGGTGATATAATGGAACAAAACAGCAGCAGATGGAACAACAGTGTAATAGCAATAACGTGTAATATCAATCACTCAGTTTTATTTATATAGTGCTAAATCATAACAAAAGTTATCTTATGACACTTTACATATAGAGCTGGTCGAAACCAGACTCTCAAGCCAATTTACAGAAACCCAACAGAATCCTCCAGGAGCAAACACTAAATAAAGTGCACTAATAAAGTGCAGATGTAATAAACGAGTACACTTAAATATAACTTGTAACTATACTAATTCTCTATGTCCATTTATGCACGTAATCGACGCATTTAATTGTTAATCTGCTTAATATGAAACAGATACTTTGACCAGGTCCCAACAACATGAGAGGTAAATTTAGATATTATATCTATACAAATAAAAATTAAGTTTTAGCTCCTCAGATCTACTATTTTCTCCTTCTGCTACAAAGAAAAATAATAAAGTTTAGTAAGGATTAAAATTGTATTGATTTTGACCAAAAATGAACAAAATAAGTACTAAATCACAGTAAGCAATATAACAGCTGATCTAAACCTTTAAGGTAAATGAAAACGGTGCAATTATCAGGTGAAAATCTAAATTTTTCTGTTCCACTAAGCCTCTAATGTTTTTTCCTAACAGTGCCTCCACCCCACAGTACATAAGTGAAAGTGGAAGCAAAAGTTTCACATTTCCTATGGTCTTAAATGATAAGATGCATTTCCAGATGTTCTGGAAAATGAAAAAATCCAGAGCCTGGTAACGATAAATTATTGTTTTCAGTCTCCGCCACTGCTTTTTCACTCAAATAAACAGTTAAAATGTGAAGCTGTTTGTGGAAAATATCCACCTACTGCTGATCGACTGCAGATTTTCTCTAAATTCGGTTAAAATCTGTGACACGTGTGGATGTAAACCTGTTTAGTATCAGGTATTCATGACAAAATGGAAATGTGGGACATCGTCTCATTATGTGGGAAGGCGGATAAAACTACAATCCAATCCCACATATAGAGGAGATTTGATAGAAGACATTTCTCTATATGTGAAAGATTTTGTTAATATACAGTGTATGCACAGGTAAAATGAAAACACACATGTAGATTGTATGCAAACTGTACAAGAAACCTAATTTTACTGTGTTTTCATATGTCATGACTGTGTATTTAGAGAATTTATGACTGGCTGTAATATAGTGACAGATATACATATCCTACAAATATGTTTTTTCTGTAAAGATTAGACGGCACTGAAAAGTTTATATGGATTTCCTTTTTGGGCATATTCACTGGAAACATCAGTGATTGTGGAAGCAAATATAGTCCAAATAGTATTTTATTTACAGTCCTGGAAAAAAAATATTAGACCATCAAAAGTCATCAAAAACAATGGGTATGCAATCCAGTCCTAACTCCTGTGTGTATCATGTGACTAAAACAGACTGAAAAGAAAACATGGAATGAATCAAAGCACTGTTTTTGTCAGTACAATGACAAAGATATTGATGGAAGAACTGAAGTGATTTG
>JAPQRP010000009.1:5553959-5568542 GCA_037367295.1 Apogon hyalosoma | reverse complement strand
ATCAGCTCTGAAATTCAACTACTATGAGCTATTTGTGTTGGTATCATTATATTTGTCCAAACTAATGGACTTTTAGTTGGACCAGGCAGTAAAATGAACAAGAAACTGAAGAAAACAAGGAAGAAACTGAAGAAAACAAGGGTGGTCTAATATTTTTTTCCGTGGCTGTATAATGGATAGTATGTACAAGTGATATAGGATATGTACAAGGTGAAACTGAAAACAAGGTGCATGATTCATGATTGTTGCACTGAAGTAGGGTGAGTAGGGTGGTTATTCACTCAGTGTGTGTGTGTGTGTGTGTGTGTGGGGGGGTACATTTAACTGCTTGTGCTACAAACTGTTTTTGAGTCTTGAGTTACTGAATGTTTTGTGCATTTGTAGACCCACTATGATCTCTTGTACATGATAGTTCAGGTTATTCACATTTTCATAATGTAATTGTATGTTTCCACTCTAAAACAGTTCTTATTTACTGGTTATTATGCTAATATTATTTTTACTGGTCCAGCCCACTTGGGATTAAATTACTTGTTTAAAAGACTAGGATCAATATTGGTAGTTGCGATAAGGAGATGATTTACCTGAATTAAAATTAAATATGTATTCTCTTCTGTTGTATATTTAGCAATGATTACATTGAATTTTTTTGTTTGTTTTCTTGTGGAAATATTGTGTTAATTGAAAATAGCGTTAAGCAAAACAAGTCTTTACTTCAGCCTAAACCCTTTCGGTCGCATTGTATATGGAACAATGGATATGTTGTTTTTGTTTGTTTAAAGTAATTAATGACCAAATAAACTACGACTACTTCTACTTGATTGGCTGTATGTGGCCCCTGAACTACAATGAGTTCGACACCCCTGCTTTAGTCTGTCAGAAAAGCAGTGAAATGGTAAAATATATATTAAAAAAATAAATTTGAGTGATAATTAGCAGTGAAGTTGCAGATTTGAACCACTTGAATACCACTCCTACTTATCCATTGGGTTAGTGTTTATTTTACTCATTCAGGACTTTTTAGTGAACCTCACTCAAACATAAAAAACTAAGAATAAAACCACTACAGTATTTATTTGATATATACTGAGATGAAAGTCAAGCCTGATGATGCCTTATAAATACAAGAATGCTTTCAGATTCATCCATTCATGAAACTGTCTGTGCTCAAAACCAAGGTCATATAGAGATCATATAAAGACTGAAAAACATTGGATCAGTGCGTCACTAGGAGACTGAGTGAAAGGTTGTGGAGTGTTTGGTGCATTCGTGGCTTAATGTGAACATCTGGAAGCAGAAGAGGCTGCCCAACAACCCACCCTATTCTGTCCAGGATGTGCTTTTAAATAAACTAACATCCTGAAGTGGGTTTAGATAAATAATACATAGATATACTTTATTGATCCCAAACTGGGAACCTGTAGCAGAGCCGCAGCAGCAGCATGACATGCAGTAAAAATAGAAAAAAAGAATTAAAAAAATTCAACACAAGAGCAAACACACTACACATAATAAATCTGAAGTATAAAAACAGAACTGGATTTTTTCAGTAAGATGGAGGTGCATAAATAACAATAAAGTGCACAATGGAAATACATTTATGTAACATGTGAGTACCTTGTCTCTCCTGGTTCATCGTTGTTTCTTCCTGTTGAACAACGCAATGACAATAACAGTAATGAGATTTTTTAATACTGACACAAATTATCATCTTGTAAACATAATTTCAAGGAAGTTCCTTTACACATGGAAGTAAATAGTTGTCTTTTTGTTGAAAACTTCAAACTGAAATAGCTTTCTTCTTAACATCACTATCCTGGCTATCACTGGCACCTTTTTTGTGTCGTCGTCTTTTTCTTCTTCTGGGGTCTTTCAGTGTCTTCATCTCCTCTCTCTTCTTCTGTAGATCTTGGAATTTCTTAAACACACAAACATAGTGATGATAATTATTTATGACGACACAGATGGTCTGGAAAGGCCTTGAAAGTTTGTTAGTTGGTAAAAAAAAACATTGTGACACATGTTCATTTCATCCAATAAGTCCATGTGATGAGACCTCAGATGCATCCGGTGACACTAGAAATAAAACTGGATATAAAGTAGTCGAAACTAGTTCCATCTCCAGCAGAAACAACAGTAACGCACTGCTAACATTCTAATGATGTATGTAAAGTACTGTGCAAAAGTCTTAGCCCATCTTTCTAAATTCCCATGTTATGAAATTCAATGACTTGTTTTGTTATAAAACTGTGTAAACAATGTTCCGAGTCAAACGGAGGTCACTCCCAGACTGTTCAAAAGTTCTTTTTGATACAGGAAAGCAGGTATGATTTCAGAGGTGTTTGTATGTTTACGGTACAAAGAGCTGTTAAATGTATAAAAAGAAGACGCATTTCTATTATTGGAATTAAATTATGGAATGACCCAAATATACATTTAAAGATGTGTAATTCATTCATGGTTTAAAAAAAAAAATTGGTTTGTAAAGATATTTTCAAGGGATACAAGCGAGAATGATTTTTGAAGTATTGATTGGTAGAATAAAACTGATTTGGATTTGAATGCAGGCGAGGCGTATATAAGCATCTAGCTTCTGCCTAAGCCTGTTCAGTCTCAACAGAATTCAGTCGGTTGACTTAAAATCAACCTCATTGATTGTCTGTTCTGTGTTATGGAAGATGACTGAATAAACTTAAACCTTTAGCTTTATTGGTTTAGTAAAGTTCCAGTGACCACACATGCATTTGTCTCTGCATTTAGATCCAATCCGGTATATGTGAAGTATGTACAGCAGAAAAAAAACAAAAGACTGTAGGGAAAAAACAGCTTCTATAAACCAAAGTGCTAGTATTTAGTGTGACCTCCTTTTGCACTTAACATGTCTTTAACCTATTTTGTTCAGACAGTAGAAGATGGCGTTCATTTTCTGATATTTTACACCAGGTTTCATTCGACACATGTCAGATGCTACTAATTGTGCTGGTTCTTCTTTAACCTTTACAACCTATTTAGTTCTGTTTTTTGTGCGCTTTTTAAGCTTGTGTACATATGTTCTTTTTGTATCTAAAGAAAAGGGGGAAAAGAAATGAGTATGCATGCTTATTTTATCTGTGAAAAACAACACAAATGGTGGTGGAATAAGACTTTTTGCACAGTACTGGATAACAACCAGGGACCAAACCAGTACCTTTACTTAAGTGGGATAGTTCAAGCAGGAGCTGTACTTCTAATGACTGCTTTTTTATTATCTCACTATTGGTACTTTTATTAATTAAAGGATCTCAATACTTGTTCCACAGTTGGTCAGAGTCTCACAACTTCATAACAATAACTAGCGTCCATCAATGTGTAGCATAGCTAGTTGTTTAGCATCACATCCAACATACTTGCCACGTTTCCTGAGGTATGCCAGGTAAACTACACGTCGGTAGCTCTGTGTCCGCATCACTGGCTGTGTTCTTCGGTTTTACCTCCACCGATGATCCAGTGTTTTCACCGGCGGAGCTCAGTTTATCACCGTCCATCCTCTTCTTCTCCTTCTCCTCCTCCTCCTCCTCGTCGTCGTCTGGACTGAGGTCATCCTCTGTCAAACCTTTTGGCAGGAGTCCGCTGTACATACCGACCGAAATAATTACGTTTACAGCGATTAATCACACATATATTCATTAAAACTAGGCCGAAATTTGTGATAAATTGTTTACAGGTTTGCACTGCGGCTGCGGCGGCTCGCACTTCCGGGATAAACACTGTGACGTCAGCAACAAGCCATAACCGATTGGTTGAGAGCGTTAGCCTATCGCCCAATCAAATCTTATCTTACATAGATTAAGGGGCTGCGAACAAGAAAACAAGCGCTTATTGGCTGGGGCGTTTAGCACCAGAGAAACTCAATTTTTGGCATTTTATTTGGTGATGGTATTAGCTTCGTTAACATGACAAAGTGTTTTATTTTGTCAACTTTACTGTCAAAATAATAGTTTTGAACTGTGAAGAGATGGAAGGAGTTTTAAGAGTGCTAACTGGCCTTTTCAGTGATGTAGAGTTGTGGAGCATTTCTAATTGAGGTGAGTAAGGCAGCTGACAGGTCTGTGAATTACCAGGAATCATTCAAATGTTAACCTATATTTGTGTCATGTTCGCAGTGAGATAAGCTTCCTTCTATGACCAATGGTTTGCAATTTGCTCAAAGCGCTCTGGGCATTACATTATTATTAGAATGATTAGCATGCAAATCTTGTATAGCCCCTGGCACTGGCACAGCCACATCTACCCTTAAATTGCTCTTTCACACTCATTCACATTAAGCTTTCTTTTGGTTGCATCTTATTGCAAAGCCAATAGTCTGCATAAATTAAAGCCCATATTTTGTGTGCTATATGAATTTACAATAAAGAGGGAGACCTATTTCACCAGTGTATGCATAAAACCAGACTAATGGAGGCTGGAGAAAGAGTGTTTAACCCTTACGTATTGTTGGTTTTCCGCACTTTCACACCAAACTTTGAACCACAGATATATTTAGATATTCTAATTAACTTATCTGACTTAAATAAATCAGTGATAATCCTTAATTAATAATTCAGAGAGTAGAGGGTCATGCATTTTGGTGTTTTTGCACCACTTTTTTATGGACAAAAACAGCCAATATCACATATCATTTATGTAATCATACTAACTTTTATTGAAACTGCAATAACAAGAACATTCTGCAACTGTGGGGTTGATTATATAATCCTTTATAATATTTACATGCACCAGAAACTATATCTATTGTATTAACCCTCTTATTTTGGATGAATTTGACTCCGTTCATGGTTTAACATTGCTAAATAAACTATTTTTTGCTTATATTCAATAACGTCACAGTAAACGATGTCAAAAAAAAATCCATAAAACCAGTTTTTCTTGTGACTTGACCCACTGGTGGCTTAGATTCAAGTGACATTTGACCCACAGTTGTGTTGTTGTGTAAAAAAATTGTTGCACCAGTACAAAACTGTACATTTTTACCATTAGCTCTAAAGATTACTTGCTAAAAAAATCAAATGATGGGTATGTATACTGATGTTGAATTATAAGGAATTAGCAATTGTATGAAGTTTTTATATTCACTTTTTCTATCCGTAAAGGTTACAGTTAGGGCTTTTTGTGTTAAAAATAATCACAAAAAGTGTTGTAAGTGTTAAAAATCTTGTTCACATACAAATTTGCTCCTTAAATGTATCACTTAAATCAGTATAATGTCCCAATTTATTCACATTTTGACCTTTTCTGACAGAAATATTTGCTATTTTCTTTGTTGAAATAACAAAAAAATTAGAATCTTGGTAGGTTTTGTCTTGCAATTTGGACAAAACAAGACAATATAATGATTAGTTAGTCAATGAAAAACAAAATGTAACGGTAATGAGCACATAGAGAATGGAAGTGATAGTGACAGCAAAAAATACAACTGACAGATTTACCGCCAGCTGTCAGTGCTGGATGATCAGGATACTTTTTTGGCGACACCAAAAGTCCTGAGGTGCCAAAATGTAAAAAATAAACCTGCAGACCTTCCTCTCTCCTTGACCTTCCTGTAACTTAAGATGCAGCTGGTCGAGCTTTGCAAAAATGCAGTGCATATTAAACCGGGCTGATAAGGCTTATGCTATATTGAATGTCATCTTGAACATGTAAAATCTCTATCTCATCCTCTAAAATATGCAACCATTAACTGGTATCACTCACTCAGCATTATCTGGACTTTAATTACATGTGTGACAAGTTGACGAGCATGGCGGCGTCTGAAGGTGAATGAGAGCCCGTAAGTCTCGTTAATACTAAACAATTTTGGCTTTACAGGTCTGAATCATTTCCTTATTGATTACTTGACTTTGTGCTCTATTTCACACTTGAATTATTGTCTCACGGCTTTTCCCACCATGCATCTCTCTCGCTCTCTGTGTCTCTCTGTCTCTCTCTCTGCCTGGCATGTGCTGCAGTTCATTATTTCCATCATTTCTTGGTAATTTGGAGTTGGCTGTTTAAAACTTAGAGCCTCTTATTAAGTTTTGGCCATGGTGGATAAGAGGCAGGACTGTAAGAGCACAGAGATAAACTAATCATCTTAAAACCCTAATTATTAGTATCTTACTGTGACAGACTGTTTTTGCGAGCCAGCCAAATTGAGCCTCAAATGAGGAAAGGCATATCTGTGGAAGTGGTAATAATTTTAAGTCATCTCGATCTGGCTTGGTGTGGCAGAATTCATTAGTGCAGATTAGCACTGTGTGTACAAAGTAAATGAGATATCTAATAGCAAACGTGGAGGTCCGGGGACTCATAATTTCCTGCCCAGTATGAGGGATGATGTTAAGAGGTGATTATATATATTTTAACTCCACCACTTCTTCTGCTTCTGCTGTGTAGGTTTTACCAAACAGTAAACCGTTGACCTCTCACCTTCCTCTGGAGTTCAGCTGCACAAAGGTGATAAAAATGAGCCTAAATCAGATTACCCCAATGCAGAGGCAAGCAGATTTTTTTTTTTTTTTTTTCAAGCAAGGATGTGAAGGAAGTTAATTATGTGTGTAAGGAGAAGGTTGGGGAAAAAATAATAAGATTACAAAGAATAATTTGCTGATATAATTACACCAAAATTGGGTACACACAATCGTAAAATACATGTATTGCTTGACCTGGGTTAGCCAGTGAAATAAATCCTCCTTCTATAGCCTTTGTTAATTTGTTTTTATCATCTCCAAGTGGTGTTTGTGCAGGCAGTTCAATTTGCATGTGTAATTCCACTGTGCAAATTGACAACAAGTAGATAATTCGAGGAAATAGGCTGGTTGCAGGCCCCTGCTATCTTCCCAAGCCTATTCATTTTGAGGAACCGCTGAGGCATGAAACTCATACATCAACTATTTCCTGACAACGCTTAGGCTTATTGTCCCCTAAAATGTCATTACAGCCATTATTTATGAAGCTAATTCATTTATTAAACCATATTTACTCTGACAGAATTTGTCACATTCTATCCATATCCCGAGCATTGCTTTTGAACAATGTCTGCGGATGAGTATGTGTGAGCACGCACAGCCTCGCCCGAGTTTTCATTCAACCACATTATAGTTGGAATATTGAGGTGAAAAAACTCACTTTTATTGACTTTATTCGTGGAAACTTTTTTGTCAGGCCTTTACCAGCGGAGCTAGTGTAACAAACAGCCTTATCGGTCCCAACAAAGCTGAGTTAACATGAATGTGATCAGATGGATTGCGGTATTTCAGCAGCAGCGATAAATCCCCCTCTGACAGCCTCCTTCCCCAAATGAGTGTGTATTAGTCACTTTTAACGCGTTGCAGTCAGACGTCTGAAGCTAAAGAGTTCTCGCACCCATCCTCCTGGCCTGTTGCTGCTGACTTATGGATCTGTCAGTTTAGCGCTGCACACTTCATGACAGTGTGGATAATTTGCAATTGTGAGCGATGAAGTAACACATAGGGGGGTCATAAATTTTAATGTTACATGTTCTCTCTGGGTAATTCCGTCATACCATTCTGCTGCATCTCTTTCTTTGGACTTACCTGTCACCCAAAAGCACTTATCACAGCAGTGGCGATGAGTTGTGTTTGAACTGTTTTACAATATTGATTTGGAGGCATGACATTTTAATTAATACTGGGTGTTAGCTGTCATATAGGCAGCCGGGCTCATTGGTAGGAATATGAGACAGGCGAGGTGGGGGCAGCCGAGATAAGACTAAAGCACTTACTGTGAAAAGGCTGTAAAAAGGGATCAATGTGGAGGGAGAGAGACAGTCATGGGCTGAATTTAAGGTGGAAAAAACAGTAATATCTGTGCACACTGTATTTCTGTCAAGGTCTATTCGCTGCCTGATAACACAAATCATGGAGACGCAGCGTGCCTTCTGTCTTCCACAGGTTGCCGACTACATCACGTTACGGGCGAGTCTCTCTCAGAGTCTACGAGCTGCGAGACGACCAGGGGGGAAATTAGGTAACTTTGTAGCACTCCATTGAACAGCAATAAGCTTTTAGGGCTTAGCGAGCATAAACACATTAAACTGATGAGATTCATCAGCAGTGTTGTGTCAAATCTATTGTGCCCACAGGCAGAGCTCAGCGGCTGAAAACTGCAGCGCGACAGAGGGTTTGGGCCTCATCACAGAAACAAACCTCCGCTGTGTCTTCTGGATGTTTTACCCAGATTTTGTCAGGTGATCCTCGGTCTTATCGATACATGATAAAATATGGAGAATAAGAAGTGCAAATCCCAAACTAATCCCCATACATTTGCATAGTTTGTCATGAAAAACAGGATTACTTGCACCAAGAACTATATCTGTTGTTTTAACCCTCTTATTTTGGGATGGATTTGACCCCGTTCATTGTTTAACATCTCTAAATAAATCATTTTTTGCTTTATATTTAATAACACCACAGCCACATCTACCCTTAAATTGCTCTTTCACACTCATTCACATTAAACTTTCCTTTGATTGCATCTTATTGCAAAGCCAATAGTCTGCATTAATTAAAGCCCATATTTTGTGCGTTATATGAATTTACAATAAACACCAGTGTATGCATAAAACCAGACTACCGGAGGCTGAAAAAGGAGTGTTTAACCCTTACGTACTGTTGGTTTTCTGCGTTTTCACACCAAACTTTGAACCACAGATGTATTTAGATATTCTAATTAACTTATCTGACTTAAATAAATCAATGGTAATCCTTATTAATAATTCAGAGAGTAGAGGGTCATGCATTTTGGCGTTTTTGCACCACTTTTTATGGGCAAAAACAGCCAATATCACATATCATTTATGTAACCATGCTAACTTTTATTGAAACTGCAATAACAAGAACATTCTGCAACTGTGGGGTTGATTATATAATCCTTTATAATATTTACATGCACCAGAAACTATATCTATTGTACTAACCCTCTTATTTTGAGATTAATTTGACCCCGTTCATTGTTTACAGAGTTGGGTAATCCCAGCTCCATAGAGTAAAAGTCCTGCCGTGTGTTTGTTCCAACCACTGACTGAACCAGCCCGTATTGATGAGCGCAAGTCCTCATCCACATACATGGATCATTAACGAAATCACCTGCGTTAAGTGGACAGGTAGAACCAATAGTGTGTTATTGGACATCGTCATCTACTTCCTAGTCAGTTGCCGTGACAACTGTCTACCTCCTCTTGCCATAAAACATCCAAACAGCACTTGCTAAAAAGTAAACAAAAGCAATAAAACAACTGTCATAAGGTCATTTACTGACAAAAAAATCTCTCATATTCACTATTTACAGCTTCAAAGTTCTGTTCAGTTTTATAAAAGCCAACATGCTTTTGGACCTCACTAGTCACTTTTCCATTGGACATCCGTGCAAAACTTTACCGATATTTACTAAATGTCGAAAAAACAGAAGTGCTTAATGTTGGTTTTTCCCTTAAATCACAAATGCGATGATTTGTTTATTTATTATCGTGAGATGAAATGAGAAGTCATTCCATAAATGTGACAAACAGAAATATCGTGTTGATTTATAGATATATTCATTATTTTATCTATTACCCCTCTATCCCGTACTAAATTAAAACAATAATTCAGTTTCCACACATACCCACACATGTTTCTATTAAAACTCTTCTTCTTCTCTTGTTGTAACGTCTGTCAACATTATTTTATTTTTTTTATTCACGTGACTTTAGTTGTGGAAAAAGGTCTTTCCATTGCAGTTTATGTGATATACCATTTGCGCTACACCTGAAAACAACCTCTTGCCAGTGCAAAAACTTTTAATCGAATAACAAGTGTTGGCGAAATTGCCATTTTTCCATTAGGTAAATTTTTATGCACAAGTTATATTTGTGAAATTTGAGGGTCAATGGAAAAGCGACTGTTGAGGCACAGGATTGGCCCCATATTTAATGTTTGTGGAAATTTCCAAAAATAGTCACTTGCCCAATAAAGAGTTAAGGCAGGGGTGTGAAACATAAGGCCCCTGGGCCAAAACCAGCCCTCCATGTGGTCCAGTCCGGCCCGCTGGATGAGTTTCAGAGGTACAAAAATTAAGGGCATTAAGGGGCCACATACAACTCAATGTGATATCAAGTTAAAGAATAACATAACATAACATAAGTTTTCTTGGTTTAATGTGGAATAAGTAAAATTACACTCAGAAATTATTTACATGTCACTAACCTGAGCAAATGTGAGAAACCTGAAATTTCTTAAGAAAAATAAGTGCAATTTTAACAATAAAAAGCCTGTTACACATGCTTTCTGCAGTTGTAGATCGACCGTGATCTGTAAATTGTGTTAATATTAAGCTGCGGCGTCATATTAGTGAAACTGCACTTATTTTTTTTAAAAGGTATTTCAGGGTGTACACGGTTGTTCAGGTTATTCACATTTTCGTAAAGTAATTTAACTTTCACACCAAAACAAAGAGAAGAATTTGGGTTATTTATAGGTTATTATAGCTGTTATTTTACTGGTCCGGCCCACTTGAGATCCCATTGGGCTAAATGTGGCCCCTGAACTACAATGAGTTCCACTTCACTACAGTACAACGAACAGTGCTTAAAGAACAATTACGGGGGTTTGTCTTCTGTTTGTTGTTGCATAAATAATGAAATAGTGGACGGAGGTAATAGCTAGCACTCCATATCCCAACCAGAGGTTTGTGTTGAATTATTAAAAGTGGAGACAAAGAAAAATGAGTGTGCGTAATAATTACAAAAACAGGCCTAAATGCATAGATTAATTCAGACCATTTACTTTTGTTTAACGGACTTATCGTCGCACACATCAGACAGGAGTTTCTGGTGTCGACTCATGATAAATCTGTTATTGTTGAGGGCGGATTGTCTCAGCGGCGTACCCAGACCTGAGCGCCAACACACCAGACGTGGTTCATTTGCATTTCCTTCACCATATTTGATGTTTAATTGGTGTAATCTCAGCGCCGCAAAGCTGGAGGACCTTCCCCCGATAAACTGATGCATTTAAATTGAAATATTTCTTCTCAAAGGTACGAAAGGCCCCTGAACTTGATTTCTCCATTTATCTGTTGTCTCTCCCTTTTCCCAAATCATTACAGCCTCTTGCCTTTTGGATAGTTTCACTGGAGGCGACCAGATCAGCATGAAATTAGCTCAGTTTGATTCTTTATTTGGTCCAATCAGATGAGCTGAGATTTAATCTGCGCTGGCCTGCCCTACCAGAGTCAGACCCCTCAGATGAAATGGACTACATATTCATAGGTTCACTTGCATGGTTGATTATAACAGCAGAGATGGAAGATGGTGCAGGCTATTCTTTGAGGACTGAACATCGAACATGAACCCCCCCACACACACACACACACACACACACACACATACACACCCCTTTCACAAAGCAAACAATGACACTCACTCTGTTTCTTCCTGTTTATATCAGCGTAAACATTGTGCATTCCCTCGTAGCTATTTATTACCTAAGCCTGACGTAAAAAAATAATGCCTCGAAATAATGGGAAATATTACCTGATGAATTAATTAGGACGATAGCATCTAGGGTAGGAGGCTTAAATGCCATCTTAAATTACATGCAGACATTAGAAAACTTTCAAGTTGTCTCATTTGCATAAAACGAGCAGAGTTATGCATAAATATGGAGCCTTATTAAGAAAGAAGCCTGATTAATAAATCACATATTAACAGGAAAGTCTGCAGCTTTATAGAAACTCCTATGTGTTCTTCTGTTTCCTCTATAGATTGGCTCCTGTTGTGTTATTACCTTTTATTACGACAGCGCTGCAGTTATTTTATTCCGCTGACAAATAATTAAATAAAGCACATTAGTATTTTCACAATGAGGCTGTAGCAATTTTCTCATTATTTTATTTGAATGTCAGAAGTGATTGTTTCCCGCAATAGTTCAGTATTCTTAATTGACTTATTGCACCAAATGCCAGTTTAGAAAGAGGCAATTACAGTTGCCTGATAACAAATGCTTCATGTTACTGAATCAAAATGCAGATATAGTTCATTTCAGCCTTTTATTCTGTGCACCAGGCACCTAGGACCAACAATTTAATGTGTAGAACCGCTTTGACAGAGCACTCCGCTAACAGGATGGTTATCTAGTAGTGTCTATTGTTGTGTTTATGCTAAAGAATACATGCTTTTATAAGAAATTCACCTTTATTTAAAGCGTACAACCTCCTGAACTCATAGCAGTTTTGCAGTCGACGTCCTTTTCATCACATTTACAGTCTAACGTCGTGGTGGCTTTCGAATGTCTACACATGTGCTTCGTTGTCAGGTGTTTCTATGCTATTTCCAGCAAAAAAAAAATCTATTTTTCCTCCTTGACAAAAGCGCTCAGTGCTAATTACGCTCATATGCGTCTACGCTAAGTTCACAGGTAAGCTCTCCATCATGGCATCATGGCACAGGAGGAGGAAAAAAAGCCCCCATTTTGTGGAAATCTCCCTCTCCTTAGAGAAAGACAGGGGGGAGAGAGAGTGGAAGAAGGAATGCCTTGCCTTCCTCATTACACTGCTGTCATTTACTCTTCATCCCCCGTACTCTTTAGTGGCATTAAGACGGGATGTAAATTTGACAGTTAACGCTGTTAGAAAATGGCTAGTTCAAGAAGGGCAGGAATTAGAGATGGGCATTAGGCGCTGATAAGCTCCTTTCCTCTGCCGCGGCGGCTGCTTAACATTCATGGGAAAGTCATCATCAAACAACGTTATCACAGCTCTGTTGACGGCTGAGGAACATCATCACTATGATAATTTTTTTATAGCTGTGAGCCAAAAAAGCACTCTTTTATTTCAGCGGTTTGTTAATGAGATAGGAGCTTGTTGGTATGGGCAAATGCAAACTTGCCACTCTCCAGCGTTTGTTTGAGTCCCCCAGCCTCCCCCGCCGCACCCCCCCCCACTGTTTAATGTTGCAGGGTGGGGGGAGAGGCATTTTATGTACTCCTTTCGAAGTGCTCTGTGTACATTGCTGAAGGAGGGCCTTTATGTGTACCTTTGCAGATCAGTCGCTCAAAGAGAGGAAAACACGGCTATATCAACAAACGCTCTCTCCTAACAGCCCTGTAGCTGGCACCTGTCACTCACCTGGGATTTAGCCATAGATCTGAATACAGGCCGAGTGTTGATGGTTATTGAAGCTGGGTAAACTCCCACCAGCGACAGCATGTGATCAACCCGGCTCTTAATGATGAAAAGGCTACTTTGAGTCTAAGAGGCCTTTTTTCCTTAAACGAAGCCTATATGTGCTTCTTATTCAGTCATTGTTCTCGCAGCAGCTCCGTTAAGAGGTATCCTGCTCTCTGCTGACACTGGAGCAACTCACATATGTGCCAACTGCCAAGGCTAAGCAGCTTTCTTATGGATAGGGATGCAAACTGTGGGCTGTAGATACTGGAATCTGATTTTGGCTTTATCGCTGTTTGTGTTTGTGGAGTGGGTTAAGATAGGTTTAATCTTTAGAAATCCTAACCGCGGGAGACGACAAATCATCTCTAACTTGCTCTAATTACTTCTATAACTTTTTATTTGTGAATCAGTCGTTGAATATTGGTCAAATAATGGGTAATTCGTGATCATGAGTTACTTTAACTCGTAGCGTCTGTTTTATTTGCGTGTTTTGCTGCGTGATTTGCGATTGTAGTCCATATTTCTCATTATTCATTTTGACATTTGTACTTTTTCATGAAAATACAAAAACTCCGCCATCATTTAGCATGTTTTACACTGTACCAGCCTCTTCTTAGTGTCACTAAATCCAACATTTTTCACATTTTTGCAATAACATCAACCCAACACCTCCTAAATTTGGAACCTTTCTATTGTTGCCTTTATATAGTTATGTAATTGCCAATAATACTCCTGCTGTTTATTGTTATATTGTTTATAATTATATTCTATTTTTTTCTGCGTATGATCATTTTGTACTGTGGGGCCTTGGAGTCTTGTAGTTTCATGTACATATGGGTAAAACTGACATTGACTTGTGATAATTACACCATTTGCAACTCATTTAAATGTGCAAACCTACTGTTTTGACACCTGTCTGTAGTAAAGTAACCCACATAAAATAGACTGTATGTAATTTCCAAGTACTGTTTATGCTATTAAATAGTTGGGAAAAAAAATCAATGAATTACTTTATTTAATTTGGTGTTTAGATCTAATTCAGTTTAATTTGGATTAAAGTTCATTTCATCTTGTCAAGAAAACAACATAAAACCAAATATGCAGCAGTTCATGTTGTTAAGTAGCAAGGCATCATGGGAGTTGTTGTTTTCACCACCTTTGTTGACATGACTCATAAAATCATGTTCTTGATGAAGCAATTTATCAAAGTTTTGTCTATATTACATTTAGCTACACATATTCAAGTCATGTATTGTTATAAAATACAGTCGCGGAAAAGATTCTCAGACCACCCTTGTTTTCTTCAGTTTCTTGTTCATTTTACCACCTGGTCCAACTAAAGGTCCATTTGTTTGGACAAATATAATGATACCAACAAAAATAGCTCATAGTAGTTGAATT
>JAPQRP010000009.1:5538337-5549122 GCA_037367295.1 Apogon hyalosoma | reverse complement strand
ATCTTCTACAACATTGATTCACCAGTAAAACCCATGGAGTTGGATCAATGATAGTGGATGGACACACTGGGTTTATGTTCAGTTCATGATAGATTTTGCTGAAAATGACACTTTTTCTTCAGTTTTCTCTGTTTTGATCGAATAACCATTGAATTTACTCTGATCATTGACACGATCAGTAAATTAAATATAGGAAAAATGCATAATTTTCACTGAAAAATGCAAAATACAGAAGATAATAATGATGATAACTAGCTTGGGAATGGTTATATGTGGACAAAAACACATTGGGAGGAATAGTTTCAGTCCTTAGGGATTATTAAAAAGACTTAAAACACTTTTTCAGACGTAAATATGCAGAACACGAGCAGAAACAGCACCGTAAACAACTGTCTTTCTCTATATATTGAATCTTTTCTTTATTTTGTCAGGATAATTGGTGATAAATCATTCATTAAAGGTTAAACATGGTGCAAAAGCCATTTGGAATTGACAGAAAATGGTCTATAAGGGTTAATGCTAATTGTCAGAACCGCCACCATTCACTTTAAATTGAACAGTAACATAATGCAAATTGTCAAATGAATAATTCATCATACTCTGGAACAAAAACACACGTGGAGGAATAGTTTCAGTCTTTAAGGGTTAATTAAAAGACTTAAAACACTTTTTCAGACGTAAATATACAGAACACGAGCAGAAACAACACCATAAACAACAGTTACGTGTCTGTCTTTCTCTATGTATTCAGTATTTTCTTTATTTAGTCAGGATAATTGGTGATAAATCATTATTGAAAGGTTAAATATGGAGAAAAATTCATTTGAAATTCACAAAAAATAGTGTGTAAGGGTTAATGTTAATTGTCTCAACCTCCACCATTCACTTTATAGCTATTTAATAATAACAATGCAAACTGTAAAATGAATAACTCATCGTACTCTGCAACTAAAACACATTTGAAGGAATAGTTTCAGTCTTTAAGGGTTAATTAAAAGACTTAAAACACTTTTTCAGACGTAAATATACAGAACACGAGCAGAAACAACACCATAAACAACAGTTACATGTCTGTCTTTCTCTATATATTCAATATTTTCTTTATTTAGTCAGGATAGTTGGTGATAGATCGTTTATTTAGAGGTTAAATGTGGAGAAAAATGCACTTGGATTTCACTGCCACCATTAACTTTATATTAAACGATAACATAATGCAAACTGTAAAATGAATAACCCCCCCATACTCTGCAACAAAACCCCACTGATGTCATGATTGAATTTTTAGATTTTTCTGTTTCCTGCTGTACTGTTTATGCGTTACTTGCTTTGTTTATGCGCCACTTGAAGACATTTTTCCCCTCTGGTACATGTGTGAAGTGTCAAAGCTGCGGTGTATTGCTGTGTAAACCAGTTGTTGTACAAGTTTGGAGCCGTTTCATTCCTTGGAAAAACGAGCACAATGCAAATGAAACGCAGATGTGCCCCAATCCTTTTGGATCCACTGTAATTCTGCCTTTTCAGTCGACTCCGCGGCATTATCTCCACTTTGTAGTGGTCTGTGAGCTCTTTGTCATGTTAGTTCAATTGTCCTCTTTACTGTAAACCACCACTGCTCCGTGTGGGGCTCTGTTATTTAATGCCACTTTGGGAACGGCGATGCGAGTTTCATCTTGTGTTTCTGGGCGTAGATGGGCTACAGAATGGAGAAAGCCACAAACAGAAGAGAAAATGCATGTGATCGTTTAATGAGGCGCAATTTGTTGCTTTGAAAATACACGTTTGGGTCCTGACACAGCTTTAACGTAACTGTATCCCATCGTAGAACCCAGTACGGACAGTATCGCATATGTTTAATGTACCACCTATGATGTTAGACTGACTGAAAACAATACAAGATGTAGAACAGGGGTCTCAAACACGCGGTCCGGGGGCCAAATGCGGCCCGCTGAAGGTTCCAATCCGGCCCGTGGGATGAATTTGTGCAAAGTGCAAAAATTTTTAGTTCAGGTTCCACCTACTGACCAAAATGAGCTACAGTTAAATAATAGCATAAAAACCTACAAAAATAATGACTCCATATTTTCTTCTTGGCTCGATGTGAAAAAATATTCCATTATGCCTAGAAATAATGACAACTTCACATTTTTGTCTCTGTTTTAGTGCAAAAAATAACATTAAATTATGAAAATATTCGCATTTACAAACTACCCAGTAACAATAAAATGTGAATAACCTGAACAAAGTATGAACAACCTGAAATGTCTGAAGAAAATTAAGCACAGTTTTAACAATTTTCTGCTTCTGTTACTAAGTGTTTAGTGCCTTTGTAGATTTGATCCATAATCCACATGTAGAAATAACAAGTTGAGGCAGAATATTATTAAAATTGCTCTTATTTTTCTTAAGAAATTTCAACTTTTTCAGGTTATTCACATCTTTTTTTGTTTGGATAGTTTATAAAAGTAAGTATTTTCATAATTTAATGTGTTTTTTTTGCACTAAAACATAGACAAATTTGGAGTTGTCATTATTTAGAGGTTATCATGCTATTATTTTACTGGTTCGACCCACTGGAGATCAGATTGGGCTGAATGTGGAACCTGACAGAAAAATGAGTTTGAGAGCCCTGATGCAGAGGAAAGGCTCTGTTTTCAGACACAAAGCTGATTTATAGGCTCCGCTCTTTGGCTTCCCACCTCAGACTCAAGCTACAGTTTACAGTAGTTTTCCTTATTTATGCTAATAAAATGTAATTCTGCCCTTTATTGACATGCAGTGCTCTTATACCCAACTGTTTATTCTCTGTTTACCGTAGCTTCCACATTTTGAAACCATTACTTAATCACATTGACAAAATCCCCATTTCCTTTCATCAATCCCACATTGAGCTTTATTTGTGATCCTTTTTTTTTTTTTTGCCCTCACCCATTTTATTCACTCCATTTCTCCCGTTCAATTTCGCTCCACACTGGTGTTTATTTTGTTGTGGATGACTGGATTACCCCTACTGAAATAGCTGTTACTCAGATTTTAGGTCATCTACCAAATCCATTAGGGGGGGAAATATACAAATAACCCCACTTTTCTCTGCCATCTATAGTGGCCTGCTGTTTCTTGTCTTGTGGCTGCAGAGGCTTACGGTGCTATTAATAGTAGGTAATCTACAGCAGTTTTGTCTCCTAATATATTTATGGTTATTGTGCGACCATAAAGGCTGCAGTAAAACAGCCTACGTAGAGAATTTCATGTATTTTTTTGAATTAAATAACCATAGTATGCATTATTATAGTGCACATACATCAGATTGAAGTGTTCTCCAATGGATACTCAACGTTATTATCAATAACACAAAGGTTACGTGAGAAGCAGCCTGAGCAGGTCTCATAATTCATAATGTGTTAATTTATAATTAGCAGGTTTAATGAAACCGATACTGCAACATTAGTTATTAGGTGTACAGTTTCAACAGAAACAAATCCACTCATTCACTGCAATAAAAGTGGCCACATGAAAGAAATAAAGTGCAGAAGCAAAGAGCATTGAAGCTAACGAAGTGTATTACACACTTATTAAAGTAATTTTCACTTTGCCTCCGAGACCTGGCCAAAAACACTTTCTAATTCTCATTGTACTCCGAGGTAGGCTACACCGAGGTTTTTTTTTTCCGTTGTTAACTTTGAAGTAAGCTCAAAAACGTATAGGTAGACAGGGGTGGCATCAAATAATCAGCAACTTCAAAAAGCATGCTGCCACTTAGCACTCCTAAAGCTAATGTCCTCAAGACATTCAGGATGGAAATTATTCAAACTCATTTAGTGGCAGCAAATTGGTCTAAGTTCAATCAGAAAACAGACTGACACTGAACAAGAAGTGCAGCCTAATTATACTTGTTTGTCAAATGAAAATTTCATTTGGGCAGAAATGAAACCTCCAAGCAACTTCTTTTAAGGTGAGCTCCTAGTTGTATTATCAGCTAAATGCAGTAAAATCCATAATCATATGATGATAATGAAAATGGAGCCAATGTTAACATTCAGGCTTCCACTGCCCCGGGCACATGGCGATAAAAATTAAGTACCATAGTCCTCTGCCAGGCACGCTGACACCCGGGCTGGTCTTTAGCCTCTTAGATGCGTTTTTGCATTTTAAAAACTTTATCAAAGCACTGTTGCAATGTGGAAAATGTCAACGTGAAATGCACTGAAGGCAAATTGGAATTTCATTAATAGTAAAATTATTGCTTTTGACTGATGTATTACTATGCTTGTTAAGAGCTGGAGAGTGGAACGCTCGTCTGTCTGGTCGGCAGCCTTGCCTCTTCTTGTCCCATGCTATTTGCTGAAAGTTAGAGATCTGCTTTCCAACAGCAAATGGAAATATGAAGTCACAGAAGTTGCAGGAAGTGGAGAATATGTACTTTAGGACTTGAGCTCGTAGGGTCCGATGAGGATCTCGTGGTATAAAAGAACAGATGGAGGCTAATAAAACCTTATCGTCTGTCCTTGTTTTACCTGGTTTGTGGATTTGTCAGAGCCCACTGTGGATCGGTATCACTCATAAATAGACCTGAACCTGGTGTGAAGGTATCAGTTCACCGAGACTTGTGCTCATTCATGAAGCCGCTGGTGTTTATTGATTTACCTTGTAATCCTCTCAGTGTCAGTGTTGTCAATTATGGAGGAGAAAATGGGAAAAGTGTCAGGAGGAGGATGCTTTTCTGACAGCAAAGCCAGACAAAAGATTGGCTTTAATACAGCACTGCTGTTATTGTTCATGTGACGTCTACGAAACTGAATATACCTGTGAAAATTATTTTTTTACTTGGATTTTTTGCAACTTGTTAGTGTTCTTGACACTTTGAGGACAGCCAGGAAAGAAACAGCTAATATTTGCAAAGGCTGAAATGATGTTTTTATTATATTTTTGGCAGCTTTCATCATTCCTCAACTATTGTCAGCTTTATCTACATTTATTTCACCAACAAAAACAGAAATAATAAAGAATAATTCCTTTTCAGAACAGATTTATAGTGAGTCTCACTTGGGGGAAACAGTCAAATAAATTAATGTTGCACATGTTTTCTGTTTAACATGTTTTTAACCTTATCGTGGTGATTTAATGTGGAATTTGACAAGACTTTGAGAGCAATTTATGTTGTGCCTCGTGTCCTAATATGTGTCGATTGTAGCAAAATTGCATCATGCACAATAACAGGCTGGGTGATTTTATTATTTTTATTTATTTAACCTTTATTTAACCAGGAAAAAAGATCCCGTTGAGATTAAGAAGCTCCTTTTCAAGCAGAGGCAGGTATCAGGTAAATTCTCTTTTCCTGTTGTAACTTTTCAGTTCGTATCTTGTGCAGGTGAAGGATGTAAATAATCAGTTTTAGTTTTAATGTGTTCTGAAATTGTCTGTATTATTACTAGACAGCAGAAACAAATTCCCACAGTGCTCTGAATCGGAAGATAAAAAGAAAGAGTCCACGTCCATCTGATAATTACAGTAAACGTAGCAGAGCAGTACAGCTAATTCCAATCTTGATACCTGGAATTCAGCTTTGGGCTTTCTGTAATTCAAGGGAATTTCAAGCCGTACAATGTTGTCACTCTTTTCATCTAGTTTAATGGCACTATTAATTGGATTTGTAATGATGTTTTAAGCAAACTTATTTCAGCAGACATCTTTCAGGCAATGGCCTCCACGATAACGCTGAATAGTACATGTCTGGCATACAGCGGCGGCGGATTAGTCGCCAAGGTGTTTCACAGTATTCGCAGTGGAGCTCTGACCTCTTGTGCCTCATTGTGGAAGTGCAAAATGCTCCTGCTGCACACAAGGAGCTCTGTAATGCAATATCTTTGTAAGTATGCGCTTTAATTTGACAAATTAAAACTTCTGGAGGCCCGTTTCACACTGCCTTCGTGTGCAGTATTTTATGAAGCCCTCGGGTGACGTCCAGAAAACCGCCGTCGTAATAACTGCAGGGACTGGTGTGGGGAGGTTCTGAAAAGCCCAAAGAAATGTTCAGGATCCATTCGTCAGCTGGGACTGTGAAGGAAGCTTTATCAGAGTCTGAAAAGGAGCCACAGAGCACCGGTGTAGGCCGACCCGGGTTAGCGAACCAATAGAACAGAATCAGGTAGATGGGATTATCAGACTATCACAATAACACAGGGGTCGCAAAGGGGGCACATTCAGACTAATATGATCCCAATCAGCCCAGACCAGTGCAATATTAATAGAATAAACTAGAAATAATAATGTTTTAGTGCAAAGCAATGAATTAAAAACGCAACAAAATGAACAAAATAACTATAAAAACCAAAATAAACACATGGTGATTGACAAAATAAACAAAATATCCAACTAAATCATCAAAAATGAACAAAATAATCAACAAAATGAACAGAATAAATAATAAATATGAATAAATACCATAAAAAAAGCAGTTTTAACATCCTTGTTATAGTGTCTAAATCACTTCTTAAACCTCTCATATTTACACATTAACCAGTGGAAACATATTTTAAAGTAATGTTTCAGCAAACATTTTTGACTTCTTCTGGCCTTCTAATATATGTTAATAAACATATACATTTACATATTCACGTATTCATTCCGACCAGTGAACAATGCAGTGAAAGCTATAAATAATAATCCAGATTTTTCTGTTTGCTTTAGTACAAAACAATGAACAATGAATAAAGTGCTCAAACAACTGGACAAAATAACAGGAAAAAACAAAATAATGAACGCGATAAACACTTGATAAAGTAAATAACCAGCTAAATAATCGAAAATGAACAAAAGATGCAACAAAATGAACATAATGTTGATGTTTTTATCTCAGATCCTCGTGAACAGGACATCTGACAGCTGTAGACGTGATGTGTCCCAATATTTATGTCCATATAGTTTAGAAACATCAGTATTTCCTTAAAGTTTAATGAGAGATTTTTCTTCCTCAGTGAGATGAGAAGAAAGTAAATGGTTGTGACAGGAAATAATTATTTACAGTCACAGCAGGAAAAGTGTTTTTAGAAATTTAGGGGAAGAACATTTAAAATCAGAGTCATGGGGGAAAAAAAATAAAAATCAGTGTTGAGAGAAATTAAGTAGAAATCATCTCTGAGGCATTTTACAAGCAAATATCACAATTTAACCCAAACCAACCAATGCAATGATATTTATCCCATAATATAAACTCTATTCTGACATTAGTCATAATTGTTTTTATCCCAGACTCTTGTTTGAAAAGAAACACCTGAATTCAACATGTCCACATACTTTTGTCCATATAGTGAATTTATTTGTTCTTCTATGTATTTTTTCCCTTAAGACTCCAGTTTTAATGTCACCGCTGTCATCGTTAGAGTGGTTAAAACACTTTTACACCCCCCCTCCCCAAAAAAACCAAAAACAAATAATGAACACAACAAACAAAAACAAACCAAATAATCAACAACACGAGCAAAGTTTAATGGTGAGTGAGATGTGAAAAAAGTAGATGGGTAGATGTGGTAGAAAAGTATTATTTACAGTTTGTTTGTTTTATTCCAAATATAACGTTAAAACCAAACAACAAAAATATTTATATAAAAAGAAAGGAAAACATTGGAAAAGGAGTGGGATGCCCTCACCCCGTCCTTCTACCTGTCAGATCCCATAAGCAACTCAAAAATACTACACATAAACAGACTAAATTCTGACGAAGCACATCAATATTTTAGAAGTTAAAACATTTAAAATCATAGTCACGGATTTAAAAAAAAAAAAAAACCGGGTTGAGAGAAATGTCTCAGAGGCATTTTGGAAGCAACAGTTTAAACCAAACTAACCAAAGCACCGATATTTATCCCAATATAAAACTATATTCTGACATTATTGTTTTGTATCCCAGACCCCTGTTAGAAACGAAACCCCTGAATTCAACGTGTCCCATTACTTTTGTCCACATAGCGTCTGTCCAGCGTTTTTTCCTTCTGGTTCTGTTATATCATGTGACCTTTACCGCCTCAGATCGACTCCCCGTCACCCTCCGTTGCTCACTGTTAACAGCAGAAATACCATCAAATATTCCTTAATCCTGCAACAGTGCTGCTCTAACTCCTGCCACATGTAATAAAGCAGCAGGATAAGTGACCTTTTACTAACTTCGATGGTACTAACTTGGACAAACAATCCCGCCTGGCGTTTTGCCATCCAGCAAAACAATAGGAGTCTGTCAGTGATAGTCTCTCAGAGCCCAAAGATAAGTTTTGGAGACGGACCAGGTTGATATGATCAAGAATCCGGCAAAAAGGACCCCAGCGCTGCGCAGGGAAATGTCCGAGACTTAAAACGCACCAGAGGAAGGGATGGAAAAGTCCCAGAGCAGACGTAGATGGGACAGTAAAAGACGACACCAGGACAGGGAAAGTTAGTCTGTGGGGGTCATTATGTTCTGTAATCGACCACCGTTTTAACAGATTACTTACACTGTTAGTTCATCTGTTGAATGTTTTCGGGATGAATTGATGAGTTGTTAAAGGATGATGGAATCCAGTTGAATGTGAGCATATGTCAGCTTTCACAACAAATGCACAGAATAAGCACAAAATATAGAAACACGAACAACGTGACGAGCAAAAGAAACAAAAAAAATGAATAAAATGATGTGCATTAAATGAACAAAATAACCCTAGAAATATGTAAAAATGAACACAATGACCAACAACTTTTAAGATACAAATAAACACAATGAATAAAATAACTTTCAACATTATGAAAATTAAAAATAATTAAGTTGATGAACAAAATAATCAACAAAATGAACAATGTAACTTTAAATTAATTTTTTTAAATGAAAAACAACGAACAATTAACAAAAAAAAAAAACAAAGGAATGAATCAATGTGCAAAATCACCAAAAATAAACAAGAATGAATAGAATAACTAAAAATGAACAAAATACTCAAGAAAATGAAAAAAATTACTTTGAAATATTTTAAAATGTACAACAGTGAAGAAAATAATGAACGCAGTCAAGAAAATAATCAACATAATCAAGAATATAAACCAAAAATACTAACAAAATAATTTTAAAAAATTAAGAAAATAGCCACAAAATGAACAAAACAAAAATGGACAAAGTAATGAATCAATGTGCAAAATCACCAAAATGAACAACAATGAATAGAATAATTAAAAATAAACAAAATAGTCAACAAAATTAAAAAAAACAACTTTCAAACATTAAAATTAACAAGAATAAACAAAATAAGGAATGCAGTGAATAAAATAATCAACAAAATGAACAATAAAAAACAAAAAATGTACTTTTTTAAATGAAGAAAATACTAAAAAAAACATTAACAAAATACTCAAGAAAATTTTAAAAATTACTTTCAAATATATTAAAAAGACCAACAATGAGCAAAATAATGAATGCGGTGAACAAAATAATCAACAAAATGAACAATATAAACAAAAAAAAACTTTTTTACAAAGAAAATAACAAAAAATAGCCAAAAATTAACAAAATACTCAAGAAAATGAAAAAAATTACTTTGAAATATTTTAAAATGTACAACAGTGAAGAAAATCATGAACGCGGTCAAGAAAATAATCAACATAATCAAGAATATAAACCAAAACTATTAACAAAATAATAAAAAAAAATAAGAAAATAGCCACAAAATAACCAAAACAACAAACAAAAATGAACAAAATAAGCAAAACTTCCCGAAGAAAGAATAAAATGTTCAACAAAGGCAACAAATGGCTAACTAAACAAACAACAATGAATAAAATAATGAACTCAGTGAACAAAATAATCCACAAAATTAACAATTTAAACAAAAATGTAACTAAATAATTGACAAATTGAAAAAAATCACAAAAAAACCCCAAAATAATAAACAAAAGGAACAAAGTTATGAACAAAATCAGCAAAATTACCCCCAAAAAATAGCTCAACAAAATGCACAAAATAAGTAAAAAAGAACAAAATAATCAACACAATGACTGTTCAAAACAACAAAAGCACAAAAGAACCAAACAAACAAACAAAAATGAACAATACAATGAACAAAATAAGCAGAAATGAACAGAATAAGAACATTATTGTGTAAGAATCAACTGCTTTGAGCTGGAATCACTTTGACTCAAACAAATTAACTGATGAACACAGTTATTGATCGATGTCACAGCGGACACTAATCAGTAAATGAAATAATTATTTCAGTTGTAATAGAGCGTCATCTACTGACTTATTAAACATACCAGTACATAACCAGCGTGGACGAACAGTGGAGGAAGTAGAGGGTTTTTTTCCCCCTTTTTAACCTTTAATCCATACAAACCCAAACATCCACTGGAGACACTGGTTTTATATAAATTAAAGCAACAAAAGTGAATAAAACTTTACAAAACCATAAATAACATGAAAAAATAAGCAAAACATGGACCAAAATTAAGTAAAAAAGAATGAAATAAGCAACAAGATGAACAAAAACAGTCAAAGCGATCAATAAAATGAACAAAAATGAATAATAAACCAACAAAATATTAAGTTACATGAACAAAATAAGCCACAAACTGAACTGACTGATTTTAATAAATGACAATGGATGGAGACACTTGTTTTATATATATTAAATAATTAATCGAATGACCAAAAATGAATAAAAACTTTACAAAACCATTAATAGTATAAAAAAAAAAAAAAAAAAGCAAAATAATGGATTAAAGGGACAGAAGTAAAAAAAAAATAAATAAATAAATAACAAAAACAGCCAAAGT
>JAPQRP010000009.1:5515973-5529895 GCA_037367295.1 Apogon hyalosoma | reverse complement strand
CATTATATAGACTAAATGTGTCTAAAATTAACCTTTATATGCAACATAGTATAGCAAACTATTACATGATCAAAAACAAATAAATTTTAGCCACAAAAAAAAAAGTCTCAGTTTTGAATATCTGGAGTCGCCAGAAATTTGTGACGTTAAAATCGTGTCACGAGCCAAAAAAGGTTGAAAACCACTGGGTTAACCTCAATGTGGTGTTGTTCCTGGTTAAATAGCAATAAATATATAAATAAAAACCAACTAAATGCATGCTTTTTTTAGTTCCTGAAGCCGACGAGCAGGAGTGTAAAAGTATTCGGTGATAGTTTTGGATTTCTGCGGCTCCATAAGCCTCTCATTGTGCAGAAGGACCTGCTTTGTACAAGTGCTTGCCAGCTGCTTACCAAATGAGGTTATAGTGTTTCCCTATCAACTGTAAATTTCAATAATTTGTTGGAGGGGCCTCTCACTGTCAGTTTTTATCATATTATCAATGACGACTCAATTTTCCTCTGCCACTCCATCTCAAGCACTGACCCCCGGCCCTATTACAGTCCTGTAATGAAGTGCAATGGAGTGGTAATTGGTCCACATTATACCAGATCAGGTAACATTAGACTTATTTTCTTATCACAATGAGCCCTGCTGGTGACTCTCAATGAGAAACCAAACACAGTTCCTTTCTTATGCAGGCTATCATCCAAATAACATTTCAGCTCCAGAGACCCTTTCCCCATTTCAGTTTTCCATTTCAAGATTGCACTCCATGTCCTCGGACTGCGCTTTGTTTTCCGGTTTCCTCCCGAACAGCCTCGGAGGTAAAGCAGATACGCGGTAGACGGGGAAGTACAGTCAACGAGACGGTAACGTGAGCGCAATATTAGACGTACAGTGCTCTGCTTTGTATTGATCCTGTTTATACTGTAGCCGTAAAAGTCAAGGAGCGGGTGAACGTACACGAAATCAGGAAAAATAAACAGCAGAACGTTGAATTTCTAACCCGTAAAGGCCCAAACTGCCATCTGCTGCTCTAAAACGTTTGATAACTTCTGAGCAACTAAACCCATCGATACGTTAAAATAATTGGTGTAAAATGCGGTTCTTCATCTTTTCACGGTCATCAGATATAACCCTTTTGGACGTTCAGAGGCTCCGTAGTTACCGTGGAAACACCGTCATCTTCTACAACATTGATTCACCGGTAAAACCCATCAACGACAGTGGATGGAGACTTGTTTTTAGACTCTGTTTTTCTTCAGTTTTCTCTTTTTTTTTTTTAATATGGTATCCCTCAACTTTAAAGGGAGCTTTTATGAACATCTACATGATCAGTAAATTTAATATAAGAAAACACTTGATTGTCACTGAAAATCTGCAAAATACAGAGGATAATATCATAATAAATGGTGATAAATCACTTAAGAAATGTTCAAACAGAGAGAAAAATATAATTGGGAGCTACCACCAAAGTCACACGGGGTTTTACATTGAAAAATGCAAAACAAAGAGGATAATATCATAATAAATGGGGATAATGTGGAAATCTTCTGCAACAGGGGTGTCAAAGTCATTTTAGTTCAGGGCCACATTTTGTCCAATATGATCCCATGTGGGCCAGACCAGTAAAATAATAACAGTAAAAAAGTAAAATTACATTCTGAAAGTGTTTACATCTACAAAGCTTCCATTAAAAATGTGAATAACATGAACAACCTGAAGTTTATTAAGAAAAATAAGTGTAATTTTAACGATAACAGCCTATGTCTCATGCATTACAACTTACAGAGTGGATCTACAAATACACAAAACCTTTAGTCACAGGCAGAATATTATTAAATTTGCTTTTTTGTCGGGACATTTCAGGTGGTTCATATTTGTTCAGGTTATTCAGGTTTTTTTTATGATAGGTTAGTTTGTAAATGTAAATATTTTCATGCAATTTGACTTGTTTTACACTAAAACAAAGACAAAAAATTTGAACATGTCATTATTTATAGATTATTATGATATTATTTTTCTGGTCCGAGCCACTTAAGATCACATTCAGATTCTGTACATGACCCCTAAATATAAATGATTTTAATATTCTTGATTGTTAATATGCCCAGTGTCATATTTGCACTTCACACGTTCATCTCGGGCTGGTTTTGGCCCGCAGGCCGCATGTTTGACACCCTTGTTGTACAACACTGATTCACCAGTAAAACCCACAGAGTTGGATTAATGACAGTGGATGGACACACTTGTTTGTACACCTTCACATGCTTCTTTAGTCCTTTAAAAATAAATATTAATGCTGAAACAAGCTCTTTTTTTTCTATTCCGTGTGCAAGTAAATAGTAATATTTTTGTTTCCCAGAAGGGACTTGAAATCAGGTGTTTTTAAGAAAATACGACATCGTTTTCCTGGTACACATTAATCATGTGTCTGACAGCTAAAAAGGATGTTTCATGTCTGAGAGTACAGTGAATAAAAGTTTCTACCTAGGTCTGAATAATTAAAAATGTCCACTCTTCAGGAAAATATGCTAAATATTGTTGTGCAGCCTCATATTATGCATGAGAATGCTGCAGGAAATGGTTAAAACATCTTTATTTTTATTCATTTATTCAGCAGTGTTGTAGCTGTATTAGTAATGAAACTACTTATAATTATTATTATTATTATAAGTAATGTAGTATATATTTTGGTTAAAAAAAAACTACTTTTTCTTCCGTTTCCACTGTTTTGATATAATAACCTTTGGTGCTTTTATGAACATCTACATGATCAGTAAATTAATTATAGGAAAATACCTGATTTTCAGTGAAAAAATGCAAAATACAGAGATTTGTAATAATAATGATAATAATAATAAGAAATGGCAATAAATTACTCAAATATGGTCATGTGTATATAGAGAAAAACTAGATCTTTAGGGGTTAATTAAAAGACTTTAAACACTTTTTCAGACTTAAAATATGCAGCGTTCAGGCAGAAGCAGCACCTTAAACAAGAACTCCACATCCATCTTTCTGTTAATATTCATTTATTTCATTATTTAGTCTCATGGAATAAAGGTACAAGAGAAACCTGAGTAGAACATATAGATTTACATACACATTATAAAATGGTTCAGTCAAGTGTTTAACATATAAGTCTTAGTATTAAAGAGTCTTAATTTAATAAGTGTCTAATTTCAGGCTGTTTTGTAACTAATTCCAGTAAAATGGTGCAAAATACTGGAAATAAAAAAAAGTCCCATATTCTATCTTTTCCTTGGACCAACTTTAGCTTTAATCACCATTTTTAGACTTAATGTTGTGAACTTGGACCTGACCGACTGAATCAGCCCCAGATCATAACACTGCCCCCACAGGCTCCTACTGTAGGCACTAGGAATGATGGGTAATCCCTTCAGTCCACCTCTTTATTATCCTGAAACAACTAAAAAAACTGAAGTGATTCTACTCCTAACACCATTTGAAATAAAAAGGTGACTAGTAAAACGAGATGCCTATACTTAACATCTCTAATATTTACATTATCTGAGACCCTGGAAAGTAAAGGTTTATACTTTTTTGTGTAAAATAATTGTCAAAAGCAAAAACAAACCAGACAGAAACTTGAAAAAAAAAAAAAAAAAAGTAAAACTTGCCCCCTCCAAAGGAAAGGAATTATCTTGTAATAAATAAATACAATTTAAAAATTATTTATGCATTAAAAAAATTAAAAACTTACATAAAAACAGATAAAGTATGAATAAATACATAAATAAAATATAATAATAATAATAATAATAATACATAAACATTTTTATAAATTGATAAAAAAAATAAACACATCATAAAGTCTAAATAAAAATGTAATTAAATAAAGATTAAATTACACATAAATAAATAATAAAAGTGTAAATAGAAAATACATAAAAATACAAATCAAGTCTAAATAGATAAATAAAATTAAATAATTAATAATAATAATAATAATAATCATTATTATTATTAATTAGTTTTAAAAATTATAAAAATTACACCACAGTCAAAATAAATAAATCAAATTTAATAAAATGTTTATATAAAAATATTAAAAATGTAATTTAAATATTTCATAAAATACAGATCAAGTTTAAGTAAATGAATGAATTTAGAAAAGAAATTCACAGGCGTGGAAACTCCATGTATGTAAACATCCTTCATCTTCATCGGTCATTATATTTAACTCTTGGACACAGTCAGTGGAAGGTTTCTGTTATTACATTTAACAGCTGGGTATCTTGGATCCGTAAAATTCCCCCCAAAAGCTGTCGTCTTCTACGTGTGAACAGGTGACGTTTATTTATCCTTAGGGAGACGTTCATTCTACATCAGATCAAGAAAATAAAGTGTGTTCGGATTCAGTGAGAATCTACGATGTAAATAGTCATGAAAATAAAAAAAAACAGATGAGTCCAAACTTTTGACTGGTAGTCTGTGTAATACTGTTATTTTGTTATTCATCCAATCCAGTCCAATCCAATCCAGTCCAATCCAGTTCAGTCCAATCCAGTCCAGTCTAATCCAGTCCAGTCCAATATAATCCAGTCCAGTCTAATCCAGTCCAATCCAATCCAATCTAGTCCAATCCAGTCCAGTCCAATCCAATCCATCCAGTCCAATATAGTCCAATCCAGTCCAATCCAGTCCAGTCCAATCCAATCCAGTCCAATCCAATCCAATCCAGTCCAATCCAGTTCAGTCCAGTCTAGTCCAGTCTAATCCAGTTCAGTCCAATCCAATCCACTTTATTTATATAGCACATTTAAACAACAAGAACGTTTCCAAAGTGCTGCACATCATAAAAATTATAAAACAATTAAAAGGAAAAACAATAAATAAATACATAAAACTACAACAATGCTCTAAATAAGACAATAAAATCAAAGATAAAAATAATAAAAACCAAAAAACAACCAACGATTTTGTTATTCACCTGCACTGCTTTTTTTACTTTTTATTTATTTGGACACTGTTTTTTTTGTTTGTTTGTTTGTTTGTTTGTTTTTTATTTAGGGATGGTTAACGAGACATTGTGGACGACAACGCATAAACAAAAGGGAAAATCGGACAAAAACAAACCAAAAACAACAACAGTGACAGAGTAATGACAAACAACCGCAACGACAACATCGTATTACAGTGAAAAGATCATAAAGAGCAACTAAACAGTGTAGATTGATTAGGGGAAGAGGGGAGTGTGAATGAAAGTGAGAAAAAGAGAGAGGGGGGAAATAATAACTGCAGTAAAAATGATAATGACAACAACAACAACACAAAAATAATACCAATAGTCGAATTTGCCAGTATTATCGTGACCGCATCGCCGGTTTTCGTCTGTTTCCTGACGTCGGACTCTGCAGCCGAGTCGCCCCGTGAGCTGAAAACACACCGAGGCCCAACACACAGGATATTGGATAACAAGGTTAAAATATAGGAGCAAAATATTCTCTTATTAAAGTCAGGCTGTAGGGATTTGACTTGAGCCGTCTAATAGATAGTGGTTTCAAGGGAGCCCAAACAAAAGGTAACGGGCCGGTCATGCTTATGGTAGCTAATGGAAGAGTTAGGAGAAATTAGGGGATTCTTTTTCTACAGGAAATTGTGCTTAAAGACAGGTCACGGATCACCCTGCTCTTCAGAAGTCAGAGCGGGGTCTTCAGCTGCGGCCGTCAGAAGGTCAAACAGCGGCAGAGCTAATCGGACGGAGCGATAGGACGGAGGCAAACTGACTTTACAAAACTCAGACAAGCGAATAAACTCCGTCTGGTCCTTTTCGTAGCTGTAATTGAAGAAACCGAAAAGAACGATGTGCGCATAAAAGCCAAAATAAACCAAAAACAGTCAAAGTAGAAGCGACGCAGAGCAGCTCCGAGATGTGATGTTTTAGGTGTTTCGATGATGTTCGTTCGGGGAGGGGGAGGGGGGGGAGTAAAAGAAAAGAAAAGCGTCTCGTGATCTCCTGAGAACTCAAGCGGGCTTCGCCTCTTCTTCCACGGCGATCGTGATCGCTCAGGATTTCTTTGTGTTCGTTGGCGTCCGTTTCGCCGCCTGATTGGCTCAGCCTCTGCCAGGAAAGTGAAGCCGCTTTACCAGGCGCTGCAGGACCTGGAAACAGCGCGCAAAGATCATATTTGGGTATACGTTAGAGGCTTTTGGGCCGTTTTCTTTAACTGATGTGCAGCGATAATGCTTCCAACTTTCGTTTCAGCTGAAGAAATAGAGTTTTTGCAGATAAAATAAACCTTAAATCTAACTAGAATCAACCAGTGATGCATTCAAGGACACTAAAGTACAATTTTATGATGTTTTTTAATGAAATCTTCAACTTTACCCAATATTTAAGAGGAAAATATTAAACTGTTGCTGCATTTATGATGATTTCCATTTAAGTCTTTTAAATATCACATGTTAATATTGATTCTCGCCCTGTTATTGATCATTTTACAGATTTTCAGTCTGCTTCTTCATTATGTGTTATATGTTGTTACAAGGTAGAAGATGTAAATCAGGGGTGTCAAACATATGGCCCACGGCCCTTCAGAGGGTCCAGTCCAAGCCACGGGACCGATTTACAAAGTGCAAAAATTACAAAGAAGATACCTAATGTATACATCTAACTAGAGTGAATAAATGATGCATTCAAGGACACTAAAGTACAATTTTATGATGTTTTTTAATGAAATCTTCAATTTTACCCAATATTTAAGAGGAAAATATTCAACTTTTACTGAATTTATGATGATTTCCTTTTAAGTCTTATAAATACCACGTGTTAATATTGATTCTCACCTTATTATTGATCATTTTATTGATTCTCAAACTGCTTCTACGTCATGTATTATATATTTTACATTGTTCTAACTTTCTATAAGGTAACAGATCTAACTCAGGGGTGTCAAACACATGGCTCATGGCCCTTCAGAGGGTCCAATTCAAGCCATGAGATCAAATTTACAAAGTGCAAAAATTACAAAGAAGACATATAATATATAAATCTAACTAGACTGAATGAGTGATGCGTTCAAGGACACTAAAGTATTATTTTTATCTTTTTTTTTTTTTAATGAAATCTTCAACTTTATCCAATATTTAAGAGGAAAATATTCAACTTTTATTGCATTTATGATGATCTCCACTGTCTTTAATCATCTTAAATCTTATAAAATATCACACCTTAATGTTGATTCTCACCCTGTTATCGATAATTTTACCGCTTCTCAAACTCAGACTGCTTCTAGTTTGTAAATGTACATGTTCATAATGTAATTAGACTTCTTTTGCACCAAAACAGAGACAAATTTGGAGTTGTCATTATTTTTTAATTCTTGATGCTATTATTTTACTGGTCCAGCCCGTTTGAGGTCATACTGGTCTGAATGTGATCCCTGTAGATAAAATAAACCTTAAATCTCATTAGAATCAATGAGTGATGCATTCAAGGACATTAAAGTACAATTTTATGATGTCTTTTTTTTTTTTTTTTTAGGAAATCTTCAACTTTACCCAATATTTAAGAGGAAAATATTCAACTTTTATTGCATTTATGATGATCTCCACTGTCTTTAATCATCTTCAATCTTATAAAATATCACACCTTAATGTTGATTCTCACCCTGTTATCGATAATTTTACCGATTCTCAAACTCAGACTGCTTCTATAGTTTGTAAATGTACATGTTCATAATGTGATGTGACTTTTTTTGCACTAAAACAGAGACAAATTTGGAGTTGCTATTATTCATGTTACATTGGTCTGACTGTGGCCCCCGTAGATAAAGTAAACTTTAAATCCAGCCAGAATCAATGAGTGATGCGTTCAAGGACACCTAAGTACAATTTTACGATGGCTTTTTTTAATGAAATCTTCAACTTTACCCAATGTTTATAATTCATTAGGCTGTTATTTTCCTGGTCTGGCCCTGAAATAAAAGGACTTCGACACCCCAGACCTAAAGCTGTGTCTCCTGTAAGTGATCGTCTGCTCCCCTCTAGTGGCTGAATCCGCGCACAGCCTCGTGCTGCTGCAGCCGTTTCATTTGACATAAGAGGAAATTTCCTGTGGACTCTACAACTTCACAATTCTCAGTAACTCTTACGCCACAATCATGATTCATTCACCTAATTCACCCAGTTTTTTCTCCGTTTTCAACTTTCGAAAGGAAGTCATGTGTCCTGTTTGGTGCTGATGTGTGTGTTCGGTGGTTTCACAACACATGGATACGCGAACGCAGACTTGACTCACTATAGTAAAACTGACAGTAATGACTCAAACCAGAGGCATTAAAATCCACCTGTAGAGACATGAACAGATTTGTTTGTGCCCTTATAGTTTCATTCCTGCTTTAAAAAAAAAAAAAAGTAATTTAATAAATGTCAAAAGTAAAAACATACAGTTTTTCTGTATTTTTATTTATTTATTTTTATTAGTGATACAGTTGACAAGACATAGCGGACAGAAAAACAAAACAAATAAACAATCGAAAATAAACAAGCCAACAAGAACAACTACAAAATAATGACAAACAACAACAATGACAACATCATATTAAAATTAAAAAAGATAATTCGTGTAAAGAGCAACTAAACAACATAGATAGATTAGGTAGGGGTGTTTTTTATTTTTTGTTTTGTTTTTTCTATTAAAACTGTGTTATTAAATATCTATCATCATCGCCATCATCATCATCATTAACATTAACCCTATGTTGGTGCAGTAATAGTGCATAAAAAGTAAAAAAAAAAAAATAAAAGTGCATATATTTACTGTATGAAAATACCTGCTCTACTCTGTTTTACTCTAATGATGAAGATTACCCATTATTTTTATTTTATTGTATTTTATTTTATTTCATTTTATATCATTGCACACCTTTTGAACATCAAGACCGACTGCAGCTTATGTAGATAGAACAATAACATAGAAAAGACGGCACCATTGTACATAACGCAGTAAATATACACAAATTAATAGATTTACACAAGAAAAAGGTGTTGATTATTTAATGAGGCATTGTTTATTTTACTTTTAGTTGACTTAAGCGTTGAATAAGTACTTTTACCACAGTAGCAATAATGGATGTATGTATTTTTGCCACTTCTGCCCTATTACCTAGTAAAGTATTTGCTGGTAACATCAACTTAACCCATAACCATCATCATAATCATGTGGAAGTTTACTAGTATTAATACCTGTATGTTCTGAATGGTGACGTTTTCCCATTATTATTTTTTTTTTTTTTATTATTTTTCATCATTACACACCTTCCCAACATGAAGACCGACTGCAGCCCACATGGATAGAACAGTAACACCTAGAAAAGACAGCACCGCTGTATGTAGACCAGTAAATACTTGTCTTCTTCAGCTGTCACACTTTTCAACTCTGACCGCCGTCATGTTAATCATTTTATAGGAGATTTTTTCAATGTTAGCAGAAATAACTGGGGTTTTGGAGCCAAACTACATTTTTGTTTATTCCTCTTTTGGCCTTATTTTAATCATTGTTTAGTGGGTGTGGCTGTGATGATCGCCACAGGTGGGTGTGGCAAAGTTACATATACCTGCCGCATGAGGTGGACGGTGTGTGTTTGAGCCACAGCGTAAATGAGTGTAGGCGTTTTCAGTGTTATTTATGTTTAGTAAACTATTATTAATGAGTAGGGGTGTGTATTGGCAAGAATCTGCTGATACGGTGCAAATCACAATATTAGGATCATGGTACGACATATCGTGATAAATCACAATGCCATTAACAAGACAATAATTATTGTTTATTTTTAAAAAATGATTATTTCCTGTAAAAATTGAATTACACCAGAAATATGCACAAATACCGAACACATTTTATCTGATCGGAACAGGATCGAATGCGATATCACGAAACATCCCTCTGTAAAATTTCAAACTTAAACTATGTTTCACGGACGATAAGGTTTACGATCCTGCTCAAATGTTCATATTGTATTAGTTGTGAAGTGAACAGTCCCTGAATCATCCAACATCAGAACGTTATTTTTCCCAACAAAGGAACTACCATCTTTAGGTGCTTTAGGATGTCGGAAATAACCATTATGTAACAAAACAGTGTTAAATACATAATGATGATAATAAAATATAAACAAAAAAGAAAAACAAAAAACAAAAATGAACCCTCGCCATGTCAGCATTTGAATAAATACTTAAAAATATCGATACAGTGCTTTTTAATATCGAAACAGTATCGTGAAATTAAATATTGCGATATACTGCGAAACCGTTATTTTCTTATCCAGTGTTTTGAACGGCAGTTGTGCTCTTCCTCTGACCGCTGGACTTCATATTCGTCAATAAAAGGATTGGCGTATCCGTAAACGAAGAAACCCGTCCAGACGTTCGTTCATACAGGCGTCAAAAATCCAGCAGCGTGAACCCTTCCACACCACAGTAGCAGCTCAAGGTAAAGCCACTACAAGGGTCTGTTAGTCTTTTATCCTGCATTTGTATTTACTGATTATTTATCGTTATATATTTAATGCATTTATTTGTAGTTGCCCTCCATTAATCTGGTTTTTGCAAACCGATTCACGTTTGTCCCACTGCGCTTTGAATGTCGACTGATGTCTGTGGGAAGCTGCAAATGAATTACCTGTATGGGGTCAATAAAGTTTTCTGAATCTGAATCGGGAGTAAATATCGTACATAAGAGACATACTTGTGGCAACAAAACAGACAAATGAATAGATTTAGTTCAGAAAAAGGTGTTGATTGTTTAAATGAGGCTTTTAAGCACTGAATCAGTACTTTTGCCAGAGGAGCGGTGAAGAATGTGTAACTTTGGCCACGTCTTCCCTTTTTTCCTAGAAAAGTATTAACTGATAAAAATAACCCAACCACAGTCTATACCATCACGAATGATTAATGATTATCATTGCCTGTCATGTAAAGTGTTTACTGTCACAGCTGTAACGGCAGCTTATCTGATGTAAGCAGATGTTTCAAGAAAGGGGCAGGCGTTATACGTTTTCTTCATCCTGCTCCTTTCCAATCATGTAGATTGGAATGAATAAATAAATAAATAAATAGATTAATTCGATAAGTTTGTTAGTGTTAACGCCTGTTCATTGTGGTGCTAAATATCGAGGTGTTGGCGCAGTCTTAAGTGCAGCGTACAGATATTTACTGAACAAAACTGGTTGTTGTTGTTGTTTCTTTTCAGATGTATAATGTGTGAAAGTCCTCAGACACAGCACCTTGTTAAGGAAGTGAGAAAACGGAAGTGGCCCACACAACAGGTGATTTGATATAGAACTGTGTATGTATGTATGTGTGTGTGTGTGTGTGTGTGTGTGTGTGTGTGTGTGTATGTATGTGTGTGTGTGTGTGTGTGTCCTGTCTTAGACAACACAATGCAGGAGTGTGTCAGAGGTCTGTGCGTGGACCTGCCGTCTATTTCAGTGTCTGTGCTGAAATTCAACTGAACCCCGCCTTCGTTTATTCTCATAATAAACCCGTCCAGCGGCGACTGATGACAAACGGCGTAAACGCAGACTGTGTTGCACACACTGTCATGACTGTGGTACATTTTCTCACTTCTCAACTGTTTCAGGAAGTGGGGCAGAGTCACCAAAATCAGGAAACTAAGTGTTGCTATTAATACAACTGTGCAAAGTGGGTGATCTGGTGAAAGCTAATGTAGTGTCAGTTGAAGAGGAAAGAAGCTTCAGTGAACTGAAGAAGCCCAAAAAGGACGTATTTGGACAAATGATGCTACATGTAAAGTGATTTTAACGTGTATGTGAGACTTGACAGCGATGGAAGAACACGTCCCAGCCATAACACCAGGTGAAGTAAAGCTATGTATGCCTTTTAAGTCCGTTTCAGAGGGTAAAGAGGCACCAAAAAGACAAGAAAATGATCTTTTAGGGTCAGATTTTAAAGAATAAACATGAATCTTTTGGAATATTTGTCTTTAAGAAGCTGAAAAAGGACACATTTGGGTAAATGATGCTACATGTAAAGTGATTTTAACACAACTTTGAGACTTTACAGCAACAGAAGAACACGTCTCAGCTATAAAATCAGGTGAATTAAAGTTGTTTTTGCATTTTAAGGCAGTTTCAGGGAGTGAAAATGCACCAAATAGGGAGAAACTTGACTTTAGGGTCAAATTTTAAAGAAAAATGAATCTTTTTGGAATATTTGTCTTTACGAAGCTGAAAAAGGACATATTTGTACAAATGATGCCACTTGTAAAGAGATTTTTAAGGCATGTTTGAGACTTCACAGCAATAGAAGAATGTCATCCAGCTATAAAATCAGGTGAATTAAAGTTGTTTTTGCATTTTAAGTTAGTTTCAAGGAGAAAGATGCACTAAATAGGCAAGAAAATTCTACTTTAGTGTCAGATTTTAAAGAATAAAAATTAATCTTCTTAGAATATTTGTCTTTAAGAAGCTGAAAAAGGACATATTTGTCCAAATGATGCGACTTATAAAGTTATTTTAACATATATTTGAAACTTGACAATGATAAAAAACACGTCCCAGCTATAAAATCAGGTGAAATACAGTTATTTATGTATTTTAAGTCAGTTTAAGGGAGAAAGATTCATCAAAAAGGCAAGAAAATTCTACTTTAGTGTCAGATTTTAAAGAATAAACATAAATGCTTTGGACTCTTTTTCTTTAAGAAGTGGACGCAGGACATATTTGTACAAATTATGCCACTTGTAAAGTTATTTTAACTGATCTTTGAGACCTTACAAGAATAGAAGAACATTTTTCCAGCTATAAAATCAGGTGAATTAAAGTTGTTTATGCATGTTAAGGCAGTTTCAGGGGGCGAAAATGCACCAAATAGGAAGAAAATTTTACTTTAGGGTCAACTTTTAAAGAATAAACAGGCATCTTTTAGAATATTCATCTTGTTTTTTGTTTTTTTGTTCTGCCCAGCTCAGCTCTCAAACATGAATGTTACTGTAAAAAGAGGAACCGGCCGTCCTGGCCTTCCTGTGTGGTTTAATAATTCATGTCACATTGTAAATAATTTCAGTCTAACGTATCTAATGGGTCCATTAACACACACACGGCAGGTCTTTCTGTGATGGAGGTGAACGTAGGCGCTGGTTTTCTTTCCCAGTTACCGTGTACAGAGGTGAACTTGACCTGATTAAACACTGTAATGAGTCAAACTAAATTACTCTGACCAGTGTTGACACAGCGGCGTGTTTGCACAGCTCCTTGTTGGCTCCACGCTGAAATATCAAACAGATCGGACATTCATTCTCCCGCCACAGTCACCTTGACATTCCACAGCTGGGATGTTGTGGAGCGTTTCCACGGCAAACACGACCCGCTGCAACACCGACACCGACGCATAATCTCACCAGTGTGGAGTCATTAGTGCGATGTTTGAGCCCATTACAGGGTTTTAATTTTACACGCCCGTTGACGTCTATAACCGGTTCTTTTATTTTAATTACACTACATACATTCCAGGTTATTTGCTTCTAAACAAAATACTGTCTTCTCGTTTAAGTTCAGCAAATTAAAGCTAATACAAAAAAACGCCTTGAAACACAAGTTAAATGCAGAGAAATGAAGCTAAATGGAGCATATAGTACTAAAAAAATACATCGAATACCCGGGGCTACTTTTGTGTCAGTTCCCCAGTGAGTTTTTCTCTCTATTTAACTTTTCTTAAAGGAGTGATATTTTGCTTTTTTAAATGGAATTCTTCCTTTTCAAACCTTTCCCTGTGCTCTCCATAAACTGTAAATGCTCTGCTTGAGTCTGAATTCTTCATTCGTTCAACTCCACAGCTCCATCACTGCAAAAATCTAGATCTGACCGAGTATTTTTTTCATTTCTAGTCCAAATATCTCATCAAACTTAAAATCAGACAGAATCACCTACAGAGGAACTTTTCAGTGAGATATA
>JAPQRP010000009.1:5486953-5499775 GCA_037367295.1 Apogon hyalosoma | reverse complement strand
GGGGCACGGATCTGCCTTGGCGGAAGTCTGTGCTTTCTGAGTGTTTTTCTAGTTTATTATTATTATAACCTTTATTTAACCAGGATAAAAAGCTCATTTAGATTAAAAAATATCTTTTTCAAGACTGTCCTGATCACGACAGCAGCAGAAATGACACAAAATAGAAATCACAGCCATACATCACACTAAAAGTAATACATAAGTAGTATACATAAAACATAATAAAAGTCAGAAGGAAAACCATACATAAAACACTAGATAAGAACATCCATATACAACATCACCATTATTTTTAATCCCTTTAATCTGAGCGTTAATGAGAATTTTAGGTCATTTTTTAATATTTGGAAGTAGAACTACTATGTGTCAAACGTCATCAAAAGTTACTTGACACATTAAACTTACGGGAAGAAAAGTACATGTTACGGTGGTAAAGTGACATTTGATTGGAGTCTGATAAAAATGCCAAAGCCCCCTGAGGCTTAGACTGTTTCTTAACAAACACCCACAGTTTGACCTGTTTCCGTGCTCTACATCATTTCTTAAAATCTGCTGACGTGGGTTTGATTCCTCCTGTTTTCTTGACGCTGTCTGATCTTATCGTGAAATGTGTGTCCTTTCGGTGCCATCAGCGATAAATGACGTGTGAACTTGTGAGTTCAGTTGAAGGTAAATAACATTAAACGACTGAATGATTTAATGCTTCCCTTCCATTAGGTGTTTTTTTACAGTTGCACATAATGTGACACGACAAAGAAATGACATTATTCAATGCAACTAAGTAGGTTGTTGTTTGTTTTGTTTTTTTAATTTTCTGCAGCTTGAAGCTCTATCTCTGTTACACTGGTGGGAAAAAGTTTTTGGACACCCCATGCATTTGTAATCTATTCCATTCAGAATCCCTCTTCAGTCATTGAACTCTATCCAGTATTGTTCATTTTCCAAACCCACATGCCCCCTTCTGCATGTGCGCTGTTCTGTCAAGGCCCAAACTGGATGTTTCAGTAGATAATGAAACACATCCAGGACATGACATGTTGAAACTGTCAAGAATTTAGTTTGGTTATTTTTTCTTAATAACTTTTAACAAAAAAAACCCAAACATTTGTTTGTGTCTGTTTGATGCAGCCACACCTTCTGGAACACAAAAAAAATTTTTCCACAAATATTTCCTGATAATATTTCAGATTGTGTAAAATTTGAAGGGTGTCCGGAAACTTTTTTCCGCTACTGTATATCTCAACCAAATACTATACTTTTTACTCTGTTTCATTTGTCTAAAAGCTTTAGTTACATTTGCAGGGTTTTTTTTGCATCCTGAGCAGAGAAAACAGACAATATAAGTTGTAGGATGAAATGTTTCAGTTGTGGGTTTAGTTGAACTTCCTCCTTCTTAAAGCTGCATGACTTTCATCACCAGTTTTTCATCAGATCTGTAAAAGCCCAAGGATCACACATGCATACGTCTTTCCATGATTACACACCGGAATATCTTCCCTCATGGTGAACAATTCCAAGTGCGCTCCACCATAAACAGTCTATTTGTTTACAAACAGAGCCCGTAGGTCAGTCGGGCGTTTTGGGAAATGTGTTGCGACGTGCATTGTTGGAGGCAGGCTCCACGCAGCCGCAGCAGCAAAAAGCAGTGAAGCTGTTTCTGTGTCTGTTGCTGCTGTGGCCATAATGCGGCCTGTTGTTGTTGCGGCTGCGTGGAGCACCGCTTCACACAATACACGTCGTGTCAAATTTCCAAAAACGCCCGACTGACCTACGGGCTCTGTTTGTAAACAAATAGACTGTTTATGGGGGAGCGCACTTGGAAATGGTTCAACATGAGGGAAGAGATTCAGGTGAGTAATTACAGAAAGGCTTACGGATTCGTTATGTTTAGGCTGTGACTGGGGTTTTCCAGATCTGATTAAAAACTGGGGTGGAAGTCATACGGAGCTTTAAGAAGAAGGAGGACGTTAAACTAAACCCAGAACAGAAACATTTCATCCCAAAGCTTATATCGTCTGTTTTCTCTGCTCAGGATGTAAAAAAAAAACAACAAAAAACTGTAAATATAACTAATGCTTTTAGACAAATGAAACAGAGTAAAAAGTATAGTATTTGGTTGAGAAATAATAAGGAAAGAGCTTAAAGATGCAGAAAATGGAAAAAAAACGTACTCAGTTGCATTTAATTACTTCTGTTGATGTCACTGTCTCGTAATGTATGCAGAAATGACCAAAAATAGTCACTTGCCCAGTAAAGGGTTAAGCACAAAAATGTTGCTCTGTTGCAAAGGAACAATGCACTGACTTTCAGATAGTGATAAAAGAAGTTTGTTAATATTTCTTGTCCGACAGGAACGTTGGATTCCTCTCATTACCAGCAGCTACCGTGTGTTAATCAAAGTGATGCTAATGAGCTGTTACTGGAATGTTATTTATAACCTCTGCCTCTTTGCACTTGTTCCTTTTTTTATTTTTATTTGTCGACGCTCAGAGCCTGGAGGTCACGGTTCAACGCCCGTTTACTGAACATGTGTGGTCTGTTTGTAGGGTTCCAGAGAAGATGCTGCAAGAGCGTTACATATCCTGCCCGACTCGAGCGTTGCCTCAGAGACCCCCGTCCAGATTCACCAGCACAGCCCCACCCATACCGTCACGCCCACGATAAGGGCGCCACGCCGGACGCCTCGGTCTGGTCCCCAAGGAAAGGGACGAGTCGTTCTATTCACTTTATGGCACTTGTTTTGTTGAACTGAATCTTTGTTTTCCGTCATATGTCACTGTTTGAATGTTATGTTGATGTTTTACTGTGATGTCGTTATATGTATGGGATGATTTTATATTATCCTAATAAAGTTATAGAATATTTTAATTGTGAAAATGTTTTGTTGTGTATTTTAAGTCTAAAGCTCAACAATTTATTGTATTAAAAATCATGAATGAATAAATAAATAAATAAATAAATAAATAAATAAATATCAAGACTCTTCCATTAATATTAAAATAACTGCATAAATATAGTTTTATTACACATAAAATGTAATATTTAATCTTTTACAACTGATCCCATCTGGTCTATTTTAATTTTTATTTGTGCAATATGAGGTTTGGCCTCTTGGTGGAGCTCCACGCATGGTTTGTCCTTTTCACTTTCACTTTTCCCATGAATTCTAATATTCACAGACAAAAATGTTTCACCTCAGTGATGAAATTAGAAAATATTTCATAGTCAAAACATGATAAATGTAAAAACTACACTGATCCTTAATGCAGTGCTGAAATAAAGACACCCTCTTGTCTTTACAAGCTTTAGAATTTGGTCACAGACTACTTCCTGTTAATACTTTCAAAATAAAAAAACATTTTCTACAAGCCTCAGTCAGACTTCAGAGCATAGATAAGGACTCTTTATCTCAAAAATAAACCTGTTTAAGTCTTTTTTAATATCTAATCAGAGGTATTTGATTTAAATATGGGCTTTGGAAACATAAACTGATCTGAAACATTCAGCCAATGCAGGTGAGAAATGAATAATATCAACCTCTGGAGTTTGTTTACGATTATAAAAACTGTTTGTTCGCTGGATTATTGTGATGACCAGGCTCCCTGAGACAGAGGATGGACAGTTTTGCAGGCGACAAAAAAAAAAGTAAATACAAAAGTAAGTAGTTAAATCCTTTCTTTATTTATGTTTCTGTCAAGGTGTTCCTAAACTTTATCATCTTGACTCAAATAAGTGAAATTGAATGCCTCTAATCTGCACAAATACATTCTGAACTGCTATAAAAACAATGATCCCATCATGCATTTGAACTAAACAGACCAGGAAATTAAAGAACCACTTTAAGTATTTTTGGAGAGGTCAGTGGGAGTGTGGACCTGCTGCAGCCATCAGCTAGTGGCCATCAGTGGTATTACACCTTGATATTCTACATTCAGGAGTGTAGTCTGTCTGGACTTCTTTTTTTTTTTTTTTTTTTTTTTTTTTAATATTATTGGCAAGGGCTATTGTTGCTGGTTTGTTTTGTTTGTTTGTTAACACTTTATCAGCAAAACTATTGGTTGAATTAAAACCAGATTGGGTTTATAGATTGCCAGTGACCCAGAATAGATGTCATTATATTTTTGGAAAAGTAGGTCAAAGTTCAAATTTTTTATGAATTAAATGGTTTTTTTTCCCCTTTTACTTATAATGGCCGAAATTTCAAATGTGTGTAAAAACAACAATTTTGTTTTGATTTCCTTCAAACTTGCCACATATATAGAGGCAGTTGATATGCAGACATCAGCACACACATAGACCTGATGACATCAGCTGGATCGATGCTAAAATAAGCTACAATACGTGTGAGAGGCGGGGCTTGTTGTGCCTGGAACCACTTGTTTTGACAGTAAAAAGGTTTGAAAATATTCATCCCATTTGCCCATTTTTCTACTTTCAAAGTCTAGCAGGCATTTCCAGTCTACTGCATGTTATAATTCTACTAAAACAGCTTCTTCTCCAGCTTCTAGTACAGGCGTGAGTGAAATTACCGTAATGACCCAACAAAGCCTATAAAGCTCAACGTCTGAAGTTTCAGAAAACAGTGAGTCACAGCCATCCAAACTGCATAAGCGCAGGGTGTGTCAGCGGTGACACGTCAGGTTTTAAAGAGTTAGGACGCTTTCACACAGCGTACTCGAGTCTGTACCCGAGTCCAGTTGAGGAGGCGGTCCTGGTCCGGGCCGCCCGTACTCCAGCACGGTACGAGGATTTGTGAATGTGATCCGTGCCCGAGTCCGGAAGTGACCTCATCACCATTCTGACAACGGAAGTGGGTAAATCACCACGAAACCACAGACGGCGCTCTTGTTGTCTCTTTAAAAAGCCTCGGATCCACGCAGCAGGGCTCGCCTTATCGACCGAACCACTGGGTGAAAGATCAGGGACAGCGAAGGTCACTCTTCTTCTCTTTGCCTCAAACAGGAGAACAGATCGGTGAGGGTTTGTCTTCTTCTGATTTCCGCGTTTGTTGGATAGCGACAGATTTCCCTCCACACCGCCACCTACTGTTTTGTTCCTGTAACACCCATTCGTACTCGGACACGGGCCACGGTACGGACACGTGAAGGCAACACCTGTGGTGAAGGTGTGAACATATGGTACGGACTGGAGTAGGCTGTGTGAAAGCGCCCTTAAAGTGGACCGGAGTGGACCCTGTGTCGGGCCAGGTTTGGTCCGCGGGCCGTATGTTTGACACCCCTGCCTACACCGGTTTCCCGTTGGCTCATTTCCTGTGTTGCCGCTCCTCGGGGCTTTTATTGTGAAGGAGCCGGCGCTGTCCCGGTGTGCGGTGCTTTGCGTCCGTCCTGACGCAGCTGAGGCCGGTGTGTGTGCAGTGCTGACAGGACGCTCAGTGGAGTGCGTTCCCAGAACACCACCCTGGAGTACCGGCGCACACAGGTAAGTCCCTCCACCTCCGCCTCTTTCATCCGGTTTCTTTGGGTTTCTGGACTGGTGGCTCTGGATCAGCTGACTCTGCTGCGGTGTGTTTGTGAGCGGGTCCGCGGGGGTTCTGCAGCAGCTGGAGAGGCTCTGGCTGTGGGACAGTCACTGCAGTGAAGTCCAGGGGAAATGCGACCCGCCACGGGTGCCGCACTCTGAAACGGATCCCCAAGAGAAAAGCCAGGTCCCAGGCCCGGGAACGAACCCCCCCTGCACTCTGAACACCATCCATCCTGTTTTCATTAAACTAGAGGAGGGTTGTGTGAAGTTGGTCCCTGTCACTGCTCAGACCCAGGCTGGGATCTGAGGACAGTGCACTTAATGGAATGCACAGCATGCGGCATGGAGGTGCGAGCGGCCCTCCATCCGCTCCTGTCACCTTCAGATGTAATTAGAGCTGATCAGAAAAGTCCCTCAGGTGTCCACTGGAATGCAGAAGCTCATCACTGTGGGATTTAAACAAACAGACAGATAAAAACCTCCTGTTCCAAGTGTGACTCTGTCCACTTCTTGCGTCCAAATGTGCAGCTGCTTCTGTAAGTGCACACCAGTGTGTTTGCTGCTGCTGCTGTTGACACACTGGAGCTGAATGTTAAACTTTGTGCTCTTGTCTGACAAACAGGTCCGTGAGGCGTTTAATGAACAGAACCGAAGCCCAGGAGGGTTAGATGTGCAAACATGTAAAGCATCATCTGGAGACAAAAGTCTGCATTTTCACAGCTGCAGAGTTAAAGCCAGCAAAACACCAGCTTTTCAGATTTAAAAAAAAAAAACAACTTTCCTTTTATTTATTTATTTAAAATTAGACACTGATTTAACCATTATTACGTTTTAAAATATAAAACTGATGCAGTTTATATAAGACTTGTGGATATTGTAGAAAATGTGCAGACCGTATCCCTGTGCTTTTAAGAAATGACACTAGAACAAAAAAACCAAAAAAAAAAACACAACTGCATTAAAATCAACAAAGATTAAACATTTAACAAGATAGATACATGTTATATGTGCAAATAGACATGTGTGTAAAACGTAATAGTGTGACAAAAATCTACACTTTCACAGCTGCAGAGGAGTTCAGGCCAGCAAAACACCTGATTTTAAGACTTTTAACTTAATTCTTTCTCTGTTTTTTTTTTTTTTTTTTTTAATTTGACACTGACAATAGATATTTAACCATTATTACGTTTTAAAATATGTAAGTCATGCAGCTTATTTAATGTGTGGATGTTGTAGATAATGTGCAGACTGTATCCATGTTTAGGCTTTTAAGAAACGACACTATAACAAACTAAAACTGACAAAACTGCATTAAAATCATCAAAGATTAAACATTTGACAAGACAAGTACATGTTATATGTGCAAATAGACATATGTGTAAAGCATAATACAGTGACAAAAATCTACACTTTCACAGCTGCAGAGGAGTTCAGGCCAGCAAAACACCTTATGTTCAGATTTTGCAAATAAATAAATAAACGGTATAACTGTAACAAACAAAAAGTGACAGAACAGCGTTAAAATAATCAAAGATTAAACATTTGACAAGATAGTACATGCTGACACAGGTCTAAAAACAGATAAACAGACAATACAAAGAGCTGAATGATCAGATCAATACTGGATGGGATTCAATGTTCACTGTTTAGTGTTTTGTTGTTGTTTGAGTTCCGTTTTGCCTCACGGTTGGAAGCTTTGACAGTAGTTGGTGTTTTTAATTTAAATGGGAATGTACTCATTGTTTAATTTCATAACTCCTTTTTAATCTTGGGTATCTGCGTAACATGACCCTGAACAAGCTTGATGAAATATTAACCTGAGCACAAATAATTAATCAAACACCTTCGAGGACAAAGACGAGGAAGGCAGTGAGACTGATTTTCTCCAAACCTGCCTCTGAATGTTTTCTATTCCACTTTCACACTGAAAGCATTGCAGATAAGTGTCAATACTGTAAGTGTTTGCGCCAAAAACAGGAAATCCATTAGCTTTCTACGCGTCCAACTTGGAGTCAGCTCCCAGGTTTTTTTTTTTTTGTGCTGGATGACGGTTTATCAGGTTGAGGGTCCGTGGTGACTCAGTAGTACTTCTGCAGAGTGTGAAACGCACTCGTGGTTTACAACATGTCAGTGGAAGATGTGCAAATGTTTACACAAATGGGTGATCTATGGGAACAGGCGCGTCGGCACCTCGCTGCTGAAAGTCCACGTCCAGAGCAGCCAACACCAGACTGACAGTGTGAAGGTACACATTTAGGGTACCAGAACAGGGTTTGGTGAAGAACTAGTATTACAGTTTTCATACAGACTTGTACTGCGTTAGCCGTGTAGGATAACTGTCTGCGTCATACACGATATGGACAAAAGTCTGTGGACACGTTGAATCCAGGTGTTTGTTTTCTAACAGGGTCTGGGATAAAAACAATAAGGACTAATGTCAGAATAGAGTTTATATTGGGATAAATATCATTGCATTGGTTAGTTTGGTTTAAATTGTTATCTTTGTTTCCAAAATGACTCAGAGATGGTTTTATTTAATTTCTCTCAACGTTGATTTTGTTGTTTTTTTTTTATCCATGACTCTGATTTTAAATGTTCTACCTCTAAATTTCTAAATATTTTTCATGCTCTGACTGTAAATAATAATTTTCTACCACAACTAATCATCTACTTTCTTCACATCTCCCTGAAGAAGAAAAATCTCCCTTTAAACTTTGCTCATGTTGTTGATTATTTTGTTCATTTTTGTTGATTGTGTTCATTATTTGGGTTAGAAGCGTTTTAACCATTGCAACTATGACAGTGGTGATGTTAAAACTGGAGTCTTAGGGGGAAAATACATGAATATTAACAAATTTACTCTATGGACAAAAGTCTGTGGACACGTCGAATCCAGGTGTTGATTTTCTAACAGGGGTCTGGGATAAAAACAATAATGACTAATGACAGAATATAGTTTTATATTGGGATAAATGTCATTGCATTGGTTAGTTTGGTTTAAATTGTTATATTTGTGTCCAAAATGCATCAGAAATGGTTTGGACTTAATTTTTTTTCTTAATTTCTGTCACAAGGAAGAAAAATCTCTCATTAAACTTTAAGGAAATATTGACCTACCTAAAGTATATGGACATAAATACTGGGACACATCACGTCTGCAGCTGTAAGGTGTCCTGTTCATGAGGATTTGAGATAAAAACATCAATATTTCCTAAAGTTTAATGGGAGATGTTTCTTCCTCAGTGAGATGTGAAGAAAGTAGATGGTTTAACATCACGGCTTTCGTTGTTAGTGGTTAAAACACTTCTTAACCAAATGAATAATGCAGATAATGAACCCAACAAAGCAGAATTTCATCAGAAAAGCTTTGATTTCTAAACTGAACTTGATAGAAACACTTTTAAACATGTAGAATATTTATATTTCATCCATATTTAAAGGTAGTTATTATAGAGTTAATGGCCCTCAGCAAGGTAAAAGATTTCTAATGTGCCATCTTTTTTTTTTTTTTACATATATTTTGTATGTTTGTCATATTTTACCTCATTTCTCTCAACACTGATGTTGTTTTTTTTTTTATCCATAACTATGATTTTAAATGTTCTACCTCTAAATTTCTAAAATATTTTTCGTGCTCTGACTTCATAATAATTTTCTACCACAACTAACCGTCTACTTTCTTCACATCTGACTGAGGAAGAGAAATCTCCCTTTAAACTTTAAGGAAATATTGATGTTTATAAACTATATGGACAAAAGTATTGGGACGCATCATGTCTGCAGCTGTAAAATGTCCTGTTCATGAGGATCTGAGACATAAACCTCATTATTAATAATCAATATGATATTTATCCCAATATAAAACTATATTGTGACATTTTTTCCCTGTTTTTATCCCAGACCCCTGTTAGAAAAGAAACACCTGAATTCAACGCGTCCACATACTTTTGTCCATTTGTGTGATATAGATAATTATGCTATGAGGCTGACGGCTTGTATTACTGCACAGACGGACACAGTTGGATTATTTGTTCAGCTCCAGTATTCTACATTAACCTTCCTCAGTGCTGTTAGTCTCTGTCTGAATCATATTTTCCTTATCAGTCAACTTGTACGTTCAGTCAGTCTTGATTACATTTGTGCTGCCCTGCAAGAAAATATTCTGTCTAACACTTTGTATGTGTTACGAATACTGTTTACAGAGTATTAGTAGTAGAGATAGAGGCATGAATCAGCGCTGATAGGACATTTTACCAACTGTATCAGCAGAACTTGGCTCCGATAGCGGTCAGAGGTTGGAATAACAGCGTTTGATGGAAAAGTATAACAGTAAAAGTAGAAATCACACCATGAATAATGTAGATTTGTGACAATTTGATGTTCAGTTCCAGGTTTTTTTTATTGGCTTTTGTCTCGTTCACTCTAATGTAGATATTTTCTTCCTCCATTTTTTGTCCATACAACCTTCATTTTACAAAAAAAATCTTGCAAAAACGACTCCAAATGTGTCCAGAGTTTGAGATAAACGATAGCTGCTGCTGTCGTTCAACCTGTGGATGCATAATACTGGACGTAGCAGACAAGAAGGTGAAGCATCAGCCAGTTCAGTTATAGACGCGTGTTAGCGTAAGTGTTGGTTGTGGAAGCGTATTTGTCTGTGAACACACGTATACACACAAAGAAACATTTTGAAAATCTAAACTTCGGAAAGGGTTTATAAAAATGTATAACTATGCGACATAAAATACTGTTTACATGTGTTTGAGAGGAACAAAACATAGAGAAAAATGTCCGTTTTTTCAGACTTTTTGACCAGTTCGTGTTGTCGTAAGGATAGAACTTTAAAAAAAAAAAAAAAAAAACGGAGAAAGAAAACAACTGTTTTGCAAAATACGTGCATTAGTGTGGACGGGACATTAGTTTGGACTTTTGATTTGATGTTTCAGGTGCAGATTCATTACACAAAATAATAATAATAGACAGGAGTAAAATGGGAAGAGAGGCCGTCGATTCACAGTTTTCCCTGAAACGGAAGGTTGTAAGAGTGTCTATTTTTGTGACATAAAATGCTGCTTATGTAATGGGTCAGAGGCACAAATGTAGGAAAAATATCTATTTTGCAAAATATTCACATTAATGCGGATCGGCCATTAGACCTAGATGTTGAATTCCATCCTTAGTTTCTAATAAAAGCCAAGAACAGTACACTTAGTCGCAGAAAAAATGATTAGACCATTCAAAGTCATGAAAAACAGTGTTTATCCAATCCAGTCCTAACTCCTGTGTGTATCATGTGACTAAAACAGACAGAACAGAAAACATGGAATGACCAAAAGCACTGTTTTTGTCAGATATTGATGGAAGAACTGAAGTGATTTGGGTTATTATCAAGAAAACATGTTAAATGGATAGAAATCAGCTCTGAAATTCAACTACTATGAGCTATTTTTGTTGGTATCATCAGATTTAGGACCACGTATGAAAGTGGCCTGGGTCGGATTTGAAAAAAATGGGATTTGTGCCGTTCAGACTGTCTTTAACAGATCGGATACAGGTCACACATGGGCAAAAAAAATCGGATTTGGGCCACATTTGCCTGGAGTGTGAACGGAGCCTTAGATGTTCAATTCAAGCCTTAGTTTCTCATAAAAGTCAAGAAAAGTACATTTACAAAGGTGTTTAATTGTGTCAAAAGGCCTTAACGTCAACTTTTTCCTGTAAAATGTATCGTTATTATATCAGTTTGTAAAAATCTACTTCTAGTTTTAACCTTTTTTTCCCCATAATTTACGCACGCATGGTTTAAGAAGTCAATGATTTCCAGCTGATTCTTGGATCGTTCATTTACAGGCAAAGCAGAGCAGCTGAACTGTCAAATCTGATCGACTCGGTGGATTGTCTAAACAGTGTTTTTTTACAAATATTCAACAACACACAGTATGAAATGCGGTTTTCTCTTTCACGACTCCGTAACATCCAGCGTTTGCTTTCTCAAACGACCGATAAATCAAGGTCAGAGCGGTGCGTTTCGGCGTCCGAGCAGGAAAAGCCTTGAATGAAACCTGTGGAGTCCTGCTGGGATGGACCCGGGGCAGTTAATATTTTATCAGGCTTGTTCAGAGTCACGTTACACAGATCAGCTACATGTGAGCGACGCAGCCCCCGGAGACCGGAATCTCCAAACTGACTGTCAAAGATTTGCCAAAGCCAGCTGGCATCAGGACGGAAACAGCTGGAGGATTTTACCACATAGATTTGTGTTGGAACCGGCCGACGCAGAATGCGGAGGTGAATCAGCCGTGTGTTTTTATCCAGATTAAACAGAAACCTGGGTGGAATTCGTGGACGTAATGACTTTTAACCTTTGGACCCATTTGTTTTAGACCTTTTATCTGAGTATTTAGGACCCGAACAACCACCGAAAACCAAACGCATCCACTGATCTAAAAGTTTGAGTAAGCGTCGATCCGTTAATTCTATCGATACGTGTGGATAATTGGTGTAAAATGCAGTTTGTCTTCTTTTCACGCTCATCAGATAGGAGCCATTTGGACGTTCACGACGCTGATTCACCAGTAAAACCCATGGAGTTTAAGAAATGACACTGGGTTTAATATGTATTAAATAATCAATACAATAAACAAAAATGTCATCAGTGTCGAATGTTTAACCCATAAAGACTCACGATGCACGATCTGACTTTTCAGTTCCGATGCCGATACCAGTGCTGGGGTCTTGTGTATTGGTCGATACCTGATACTGATCCGATATTGTTGATTTAGAGCAGAGGTTCTCAACCGGGGGGAGGGATACTCTGCCGGGGGGTGTTGTTGTGCAGGTGTACTAGGATCTACTGTTGTTCATCGCAACTCGCCCCCTCCCCCCTTGCTTTTTTTTTTGTGGGGGGGGGGCAGGTAGTCAATGATGGCTCACTTTTACTTTCTCAGTTTTATCTACAGCGCTTTAACCCACCACGTCCTCCACTTGCAGGTCCGTCGCGTGGCTTTTAGAATTACGTTCGGCACGCGTGACATAGCCCGGAAGGATCGGTTGCTTTTACAGACCCCCCCCATCCAGCTAAAATGTTGATATCAGGGGCCGGTATCCGATCCTAATGTGGACTGGTGCAACTTTAATAAAGACTCAAATGTACACCAGTGGAAAAAACATCCACTGATCTAAAATGTTCAGGCCTAATATCAGTTGATCCGCTAATCCTATCAATCCAGGTAAATAACTGGTGTAAATACAGTTCTTCATCTGCTCACGGTCATCAGATATGACCCATTTGGACGTTCAGAGGCTCCATAGTTACCGTGGAAACACCGTCATCTTCTACAA
>JAPQRP010000009.1:5461809-5473992 GCA_037367295.1 Apogon hyalosoma | reverse complement strand
GAAGAATTCAGAGCCAAGCAGAGCATTTACAGTTTATGGAGACCACAGGGAAAGGATGGAAAATGAAGAATTCCATTAAAAAAAAAGCAAAATATCACTCCTTTAAGGAATAAATGAAATACAGGCCTCCAGTGTTCATCCATAAAAGGCTAATAGTAAAGACAAACAGCTCACCTGCCTGTTTAATATCACATCTATCAGGGTTTACAGGTTCACGTAGGTGGATTCTGGGTCTGAAAGGTGACGATCCTTGAACATCCCATAGACCCTCATGTTAAAACACCAAACATTACAACAGAGGCATGTTTACAGTCTGATGAATCTATGTTACTCAGGCATTGGGTGACAGCTAACATTAGCCTGACTGCTGAGCTGGATATTCAGAGCTCCTGTTTATTGAATACAACATTTTTTGTTTTCACTGATGTGGATGAGAAGTTACTTTATAAAGAGTAAGTTCACTGTTTATGTAAGAACAAAACTCTGGGTGTTAGTGTTGGATTTACCTCATGTTAGCATTAATTAATCATAGAGAATTTGTTACATGACACTTTCACCCATGGATGAGTTAGTGAAACTGGACTTCAGACCCAAAGAAGAAGGTTTTATTTTTAACGAAAATCTAATAATTGATGCATAAGCTAAGAATAGTTACTGGTGTCCGTATTACTACTTCGACGTGCAGCCCATTGCACAAGGAAACTAGCGTGTGCTCCATTGGACCAATATGCTCAGATGATAGAATGCAGTGATTTCATGGATATTAAAATGTATTTTTGATTATTTAGATGATTTATAACATAAAATCTGCCTGTTATAAACAATGAAGACCCATTTTACAGTTGTAGTTGTAAAAATTTGCTTCATCCTTCACTATTATTTAGCTCCACCCCTTTGTCCAAATACAGGCATTAATGATCCCTAAAAACAAGATGGCGCCTGTTTTTAAAAAAAAAAAAAAAAAAGGGCAAAGTCTAGGCTTCAACCAGCAGCACTCGATGTACTGTCAAATATTTATACATGCTACATGGTTAGGTATTTCTTAAGATAAGCTATGCTAAAGCCTTAGTTTGCTTAAAGCTGACGTAGAATCACTATTCGCTTTTATTGTTTGGTAGATAAATATGGTTAGCAAATTGCCCCAAACTATTCCTTAAGCTCACAAATTAATGTCAAAAAAGTGAATTGTAATGAAATTATTTTAGCATTAAAACTTTCCAAACCTTCACTGATTCCAGACTGATGTTTCATTTCCCTGGTGTTGGTGAAGGTCAGTACTGTTTATTAAATGTATTTAGTGCAAACCTTAAATACTAATATATAGCGAATCCGTAAATAACCCAGGGGTTGTACCAGTAATGAATACATTTTAAAAAATGACATGGCTGCCATTGTAGGTACAGTAAGAAACAAGAGCATTAGACTCTAACTGTAGAATAAGAGGGAATGTAACATATATATATATATATATATATATATATATATATAAGTGCATATTTACCATATATATCTGGCATTAGTAACAAACCAAATCACTGAAAAATGTGGATTTAAAATTCATTGAGTTATGATGTTTCGTGCTGTGGACAGACGTCCTCCCTCCATAGAAGTAAACGGTGTTTCTGTGAAATACAATGTCTATAATTAGCACAAGTGCTTTCTGTGCATATCATTCCATAATATAAAGTTACATAATGACATAATGAGGTGGGGTGTTTTTAACAGGATACTTCAGTCTCTGTAGGATCAGTCTCCGTCCGGTTCATGTGAAGATGCAGATTTCACAGCATCTCTGTTTTGGGTTTTGAACGTTTCGGTGGATGCTTCCATATATGGTGATGAAAGTGTGATGTTCTCATCCTGTAAATCGGATTCCTTTACCTTTATGCTCTAAATGAGATAAACAGTAGTTCATTAAAAAGTAGATAAAAAGTAAATGTTTAATGCTCCAACAGTGGGATGAGTTACTAATCTTGTGGCCATGCATTTTTTTTTCTCACATCACTAAAGGGGCTCTATACGATGATGATGATGATGATTATTAGTAGTAGTAACATACTTTGTTGTTACAACTATTACTGTTATCACTTTATTATAACTTTTATCCTGTGATTATTAAACTTTCTCTGTCTCTATGTGGTGATTATTTATATATATATAATATAATCACCACATAGAGACAGTACATATTGTGCATATTATAATATAGTAACATAATTACATATTTATTATCAGTTCTACTAGTACTTTCTAATGTGAAATTGCCTGTTTTTTTCCACTACTGTTTTTATAGCTATTGTTATTACTTTTTTTCTGTACATTTGTTGTCGTGCTGCTGTTAGAACCTTAATTTCTTGAGGGCTCTGCCCAAGGGATCAATAAAATTCTAGTCTAATCTAATATAAATGCTTGGTAAATTTGTAATAAATAACCCCCAAATATTCATGGATTGCAGTTTGTCCAGTGCTCCTGGTTTGTTTCCATTTAAATCCCATTGTCGAATACTTTTCTGACATAATGTAAGCAGCGCAGTCGTCCATCCTGAGCTAAACCATGTCCTCATCCGTGCTCTTTTCTCCATGGGGGTGTGTGTGTGGGGGTGGTGTGTGTGTGTGTGTGGGGGGGTCTGCTTTATGTGCTGCTCTGCACAGTTGTTGAGTGGGTGCCACATTCCCAGGTGGCATGTGGTGACAGGTCCATCAGGACACGCCTGTTGTCAAAAACAAACAGACCCCCAGCATGGTGAGGTTCAAGGTCAAACCTGGGCCCGCCCCACCCAGACCGGACCCTCAAAGCCCAGCCGGGGGTCTCAGGAGGCTTCAGACCGAGCTGTGGAGGCTTTAGTTTGACAGAGTCCGTCCCCGCTTCGCAGAGTGGGTAATGACCGCTGCCTTCTGGGAGACGCTCGATTTGGAAAGGTATGTTAGTGACCCCCATGAGCACTGGAGACTCAGGGGTCTGTGTGGGAGAATGTGACGCATCATCGACCAATCAGCTGACCTCTGATGCACATTCCAGATTTTAGGGTTTGGGAACTTTAAGGGAAAATACGAGAACATTTACAACAGTGAAAATAGTTTTGGGAAGTCGTTCTAGTCGGAGTTCTTGGATTCTGCCGCCGTGATAGATTGATGTTTGAGATGTTTTGTCTCAGTTCAATATGTTTCATTAGTTGGATGATGCTTTGCCTTTTTCCTTCTTCTTTTTTACTTTATTTACTTGCATTATGAGCCATATTTTGGTTTTTGTAGTTTCAGCCTGAAAATGTTTGAGGGTTCTATCTCATTTTAATCTAAAAATATGTGCTTTAGGCCAATATTTATCTTTATTTAATGCTACAATTCACTTTCACTCTTAAACAGTACAGTATGTGTGGTATGAAAAGTTCTGTTTTCACATTTTAGGCCAATATTTATCGTTATTTTCTGCGATAATTCAGTGATTTCTACCCTCAAATAGTATTATATGTGTGGTATGAATAGTTCTGAGTGTTTTTACATTTTAAGCCAATATTTATCTTTATTTACGGCTATAATTCAGTAATTTCTACCCTTAAATAGTGTTGTATAAACATGTGTGGTATGAATAGTTCTGTTTTCACATTTTAGGCCAATATTTATCTTTATTTTCTGCGATAATTCAGTGATTTCTACCCTTAAATAGTCATTATATGTGTTGTATGAATGGTTCTGTTTTCATATTTTAGGCCAATTGTTCTTTTTATTTACTGCAATAATTCAATAATTTCTACTGTTAAATAGTATTAAATGTTTGGTATGAATAGGTCTGACCATTTTCACATTTTAGACCAATATTTATCTTTATTTACTACAGTAATTCAATCATTTGTACTGTTAAATAGTATTATATATTTGGTATGAATACTTCTGTCCATTTTCACATTTTAGGCCAATATTTGTAGTGTTTACAAGTGTATTTTACAAGTTTTTATTCACTTTTCTCGCATTTATTCATTAATATTCTAGTTGCAGGCTTTAAAGAATATTCATTGTACAGAATGTGTAGTGCTCATCAGTTATATTCTTATTTATATCAGAATTTGGACCTCATTGATCACAAAATAGGATGCTTTCCTGTTCCTGTATCCTGTATCTTCGTGCCTTATTTTGCCCTTTTTGTGCCGTTTCTTCTGCGTGTCTGTGCTTCAAACCTAAACATCTTCCAGACCTCTGACCCGACGATCTGCTGACCTCTGAGTCACCTCCGGCTCGGATCCGTCTGGTTTGTGCCTCACAGATAAGCTCGTGCAGGTAAATTGCAGTTTTACGGCGGCCTAGAGTCTCGTCTACGTCTGTTTGTCTTGGCCGGACGGACGCTGCCGCCGCCGCTGCTGGACTTTCTGCTCTGGTCTTCTTGACGTTTCACAGCAGATGGATGTCTTTCTTCGGCCGGCTCATCTCTTCCTAAAAAGGCCTGGGGTCGATCTCTGCTTTTGTGTGTTTATACAGCGAAGCCAGCCCTGCATCCCATCATCTTCCCGCTATCTGTGGGTCCCGAATCCTCCTGCATCCCTGTCTCTTTCTACTGTAAATTCAGCATCTCGGGGTTCACTCCAGGATACGACGGAAATAGAGTTGAGATCAGCGTGTGCGCTCGGCAGAGGAATGTCTGTTAATGGTTTTGGAAATGAGATCATAGATGCGTTGCCTCTCAGGGATGCGGGGGGTCAGGAAGCCAGTTGATTTTATTAAAGCGAGAAGGGAAGTAAATACTCGGGGTTCGTGACGCTCGGGGACGCCTCAGCTCTGAGACTGGAAGACGTTTTCAAAGGTTTCCTTTGCTTCTCGTTCCCGTGGGACGTGTTTGGAAAGGCTCCCGTTTTCCCTCATCCATTTGGGCCTATCGGTGGGAGGTTTCCAGCTGGAACATCGGCCTCCTGCCTGTTCTGCAGGTTGGCTCGTTTACCGCCATGTGTAAACACAGCGCACACTGACCCACGCAAACTCTGAAGGGGAAGCTCCGACTTGAAGCACAGGCCAAGATTAAAATCCGAATCACCTGCACATGGATGGATGTCGTCAGCTGGAGTGCTGCTTTTTCCACGCCGTCAGCCCCAGCCTATGAGCCAACACGCTGCTTTGTCAGCACGGTTTGTGTCTTGACTCAATCAGCCTTTTACAAATGGGGACGTCTCTTAAATCAGTGGCTCTGCTTGTGCACAATAGGAGGCCCAGCGACGCACAGGGAAGGGTTTTACAGCTGTGGACGTGTGTGGGACTTCTGCATGCTCCACTGATGCAGCTCCGGTTAAAGTGGCTTTGTTCAGCCTCCTCCTCCTCCTCCTCCTCCTCCTCCTTAAAGGGGAAACAGATGAAACTGTGACCTCAAATCTGGGCTCTGTTAGACAAGTGATGATAGTAATACTAACTATACTACTACCACTACTACTATCACTACTATTATTACTACTATTACTACTACTATTACTACCACTACTACTACTACTACTATTACTACCACTACTACTACTACTATTATTACTGCTACTATTACTATCTCCTCCTCTAACTACTACTGTTACTATTACTACTAGTACTAATAATAATAATAATACCACAATTGTTTTGTGTTACATTGAAATGGTTCCCACTGGAAACAAATAGAGTCTAACAGGTTAATTCTACTATTTTTATTTATTTAAAAAAGGAAATAAGTAATAAATGCCTTTTACTTCCTGTCATTCGGCTAATATTTTAGGAAATACTTGCAATGTTTTAGCCCTTTTTCAAAATAAAAGTCCTGTTTCCTGTTTTTTGGAGGATGGATGAATGCGGTCGGTCTAACTTTTGCAGGAGCATGTTCTCCTTCCATCCCCCTGGAAACTACACCTCTGACTGATATATCGACGTATTAGATGATTCGTGTTGAAGTATCAGTGTTGTTGTCATTGTTGTTCCTGCTGGAGGTGAAAACACACATCTGCTCATCTATGATCTGTACGTTGGATGATTTTAACACTAATTGAACTGAAACCATAGGAGAAGTTTAGAGGAAGATGTCAGTATTTTATGGAGCGGTCACCATGAAGTAAATGTACATTGTGAAACTATCCAGAACTGTTTATTTGGTGTACTTCTGTAGCCTTGACATGTACAGAACAACGTAATCGCGGTGCTTTCTGATTAACTATGGACCCACATTCTGCTCCGTCTGTCAGTGATCGTGAATAAAATATGTGTCAAGCTCCAGACTTGACTTAAACATACAGTATGTCATCGAGTTCCTCTCCGTTTGGATGCACTGGATCTGTTTTCACGGTGTAACACAACCATGGGTCTGCTGCCACTATTTCATTAGCTGTTAAGTGTGTGTGGTCTCTGTGGTGGTTTACACTGCATGTGGCCAATGACATCCTTAAAACTCTAAAGATGTGTCGTTTTTTTGTTTATTCACTGCCTCAAAATATCAGAAAACAGCGAGTCGGTGTCCGTTTACTTTGCTGTATTTAACATCCTACAGCAATAACCATTTCTAGAATTCATCTGATTATGTTTAACACTTTTTTCCTGAAATTAAAAGCTGTGTTTTTGTTTTTTTTTATCCCTCTCTGTTGTTAAAATGAACGGAGCAGGCCAGCGTGTGCTCAAAGCTACGAAGGAGGCACTCGATGTAGCTCGAGCTATGATCTAATTCTATTATTATTTTGTATTTATTTGAAATATCCAGCATGTCATTAAATTTAGAAAAAGATCTGTGGGATGGGTTTGGTTAGGGTTAAGGGGCTATCAAATACGCAGGTGTTTTGGGTTATTTTTCATTTATCTTTTATTGTTTTAGGTATGACTGTCAATTGTAATGATACACATATCCTCCTGAGACCCAGGAAAAGAAAAGTCTTGGCTTTTTTTTTTTTTTTACATTAAATAATTGTCTTGATTGGAAACAACATGATGCAACAGTTTTTTTCAGATAAATTTAAAAAATGTTTTATACTATGTCCTTTGCAGTGGACAGCGTTTTTTTTTTTTTGTTTTGTTTGTTTTTTTACATTAAATAATTGTCTGATTGGAAACAACATGATGCAACAGTTTTTTCAGATAGATTTTTTAAAATTTTTTTATACTATGTCCTTTGCAGTGGATAGCTTTTTTCTTTTTTTTTTTTAACTTGTATATAAATATAAATAAAGCTGTAAAATGCCTGTCCCTACAGAGGCCAAAAATGCATTGCTGAGTCTCAGGAGGTTATGCATGTGTATATGTGGTTAGACGTATATCTATCCCATATTTATTTTTGTAAGTCTTGTCTACAGTGACACATATATGGATTTGCACCTATTTCCCAATTTAAAAAAAAAGCTAAAAAAAAAAGCAGTGTTTTTTAACATGTAAGACACCAATCGAACACAGTCTGAAGTGTTCCGTTTGTCAGTGTCTTCTGCAGCATTAACAGTGTCATTTTTTGCCTTTTCAAGTATTTTAAAGGTCATAAAAGTCCCTTCATTTGCTCTTAAAACGCGCAGATACCCTGTGTGACCTGTACATTAGTCTATCAGTGCTCACGCTCATTCATTATAAAATACAGCGCATGTTGGAAGGTGACACTTGCAGCGACCACTGGCCTAAAGTTACCATCAACTTCATCTAATTTAATCTTTTATCTGCTGTGAAATCAGTGGCTTGTCCAGTTTATCCCTAGATGACATCACTGAGTGCATTAACATACACATTAATCTTCCACTTATTGTTTACATTGAAGGGTTTTCCCACTAAGACACGTTGCAGATGTTGCTATTCCTCCGGTTTTATGCGGATTCGTTGGAATATGCAGGTTTTCGTGCAGGTTCAGACCCAGAATCTCCTGTTTACAGTCAAAGTGAAGTCCAGACAAAGATCCTGCGTGATGATGTATGACTCTGAGAAAAAAAAAAAAAAAAGCTGACCTTTTCAAGATGATGTTTAGGACTGAATGAGAGAGGTTGTTTTCACACAGTGGAAAACCTATTTTTAGGGGGAAGCACAGCTGCCTGCAAACAGGAAGACCAGTGGAATATTCATTTTCATTAAACATGTGAACGTTTTTGTCTTTTTAGGAATGTGGGAAAAAACCAGAATGTTTTGCAAGGTTTTATCAAACATTAGTGTGTCTTAATAAATGTTAAAACTGACGGTGTAGTTCTGAGCTTCAGGAAATCATGAGTAGTGACTGAAATTTGACATTTTATTACATTTGCTGCATTGACTGACCACAGAAATCTTTCGTTTACAGCAGATTTAAGCTTCTTTTCCTTCATTTCACTTCTCTAAATGTATGTTTTCATTGTGTTTCCCTTTCAGGGCTCTCCAGCAGAGGGCAGCGTCAGACCGAACACTACCCCCAGTAAGTCTGAGCTCATCCAATCATCCACTGAAGCCTGTTTGTGTTGTTTTATTATCTTGTAATCGTGTCTCCGGTGACTGTGTGAACACTCGGTCTATAACAGGGGTCTCAAACTCATTTTCTTTCAGGGTCCACATTCAGCCCAATCTGATCACAAGTGGGTCAGACCTGTAAAATAATAACATAATAACCTGTAAATAATGACAAGTCCCAATTTTCTCTCTGTTTTAGTGCAAAAAAACAAACCTTAAATTCTGAAAGTGTTTACATTCACAAAGTATCCAAACAAAAAACATGGGAATAACCTGAAAAAAATGAAAAGAAAAAAAAAGAAATTTCTTAAGGAAAATAAGTGCAATTTTAACAATATTATGCCTCAACTTATCATTTCTACATGTGTATTAAGGATCAAATCTACAAAGGCACAAAATATTTTGTAACAGACAGAATATTGTTAAACTCGCGTTTAATTTGCTTCAGACCAGGAGTGTCAAACATGTGGCCTGGGGGCCAAATGCGGCCCGCCAAAGGTTCCAATCCGGCCCCTGGGATGAATTTGCAAAGTGCAAAAATTCCACAGTCAAGGCTGTGGAACTCAGTTTAGTTCAGGTTCCACATACAGACCAATATGATCTACAGTCAAATGATAGCAGAATAACCTACAAAAAATAATAACTCCATGTTTTCTTCTCGGTTTGATGTGAAAAAAATAATATTTGTCTTTTAGTGCAAAAACCCCCCATAAAATTATGAAAATATTCACATTTACAAACTATCCTTTATCAATAAAATGTGAATAATCTGAACAAATATGGACAACCTGAAATGTCTACATAAAATTAAGCACAATTTTAACAATTTTCTGCCTGTTACTAAGTGTTTAGTGTCTTTCTGGATTTGATTCATAATGTACATGTAGAAATGTATGAAGTTGAGGCATAATATTGTTAAAATTGCATTTATTTTTCTTAAGAAATTTCATTTTTTTCAAGTTATTTACATCTTTTTTTGTTTGGATAGTTTATAAAAATAAGTATTTTCACAATTTAATGGGCTTTTTTGCGCTAAAACAAAGACAAAGGAGGAGGAGTTGTCATTATTTATAGGTTTTTCTGCTATTCTTTTACTGGTCAGACCCACTGGAGATCAAATCAGGCTGAATGTGGCCCCTGAAAGAAAATGAGCTTTAGACCCCTGATTTAAACATTTCAGGTTGTTCATATCTGTTATAGGATAGTTTGTTAATGTAAATATTTTCATAATTTAATGTTAGTTTTTCGTACTTGTCATCATTTATAGGCATAATGTAATAATATTTTTTCACATTAAACCTAGAAGAAAATTTGGAGTCATTATTTATAGTTTATTATTCTATTATTTTACTTGATCTTAGTGGTCTGTAAGTGGAGCCTGAACTAAAACCAGTTCAACACCACTGACTGTTTATATCTTCAGTGTAATTATTACATTTTACTTATTCGTCCTGCGTGTTTGACCCCTCCCGGTCTGTAACAAACACATAAATGACACCTCAGCTGAATATGAAGTACATGTAATCACTTATACCCTTTAATGTTCTGCTCTTCTGTGCGTGTTTCAGTCCCGTCGGGTCCTCGATCCGTCTGCGCTGTGAAGATCACCCCTCTGTCCACCATGAAAGGCTCTCCTGACCTGATTCCTGCAGCAGGTGACGTCTTCCTCGGCTTCATTAAACTTTCAGCGGCTACAACTGCGAGACACCTCATACGCACAACGAAAACTTAGAAGGACGCTTTTAAAACTCACTTGTTAACAATGTGGTGTCACTTGAACAAACTGTGTCAAGAACCGAAAAGAAAAGAGCAGGACGAGCTGCAATTGAACTAGTACTTTGACACAGAAGTATGAGGTGGAGGTACTTTCATTTTCTGCACAGTTGCACTTCTGCTGTGCTTTCTACTCCACTTCGTTACAGTTTTTCTGCGTCGTTTCCAAATGTGTTGATGTAGAAGCTGATGGATTAGGTCTTACTTTACATATTGAGAAAATTATACTCCAGAGGAAGAAATCAACGGTAAAAAACACTAGAATCTGAGAATAAACAGACATGACGACAAAAGAGCAGTGTCCAAACAGATCCAATAAAACAGAAGTTTTTGGATCTGTCAGTGTTTATCCATAAGAATTTACTGAGCGAATCAGAGTCAATACTTTATTAATCCCACGAAGAATTTTTTTGTGTGTTATAGTCGCTCCATTCAAGTAAAATGAAAAGGAGCAGGAGAGAAATGATCAATTAGATAGATAGATAGATGTAAGTATTAGGGCTGTCAAAATTAATACGTTAACACAGATTAATCCATCATCATGATTAATCTGATTAACAATTTTAACACAATTAACCCAGAAATACTCTGAACGTCTCTGCCAACACATTTGGGTCAGTTCGTCCACGTAGAGTAGATGGAGGACGGATGGAAATATGAGGATGAAAAAACCAACCAAAAAACAGACGGAACAGTTTTGTTGAAAGCGTTGAAGGTGTTGAACACGTTCAGTGCATATATATAGTCCCTTCTTTCTTGAGTCTGTTTACTCCTGCAAAATGAAATGAGATTAATATAGATTAAAAATGAATATTCAGTTGTGATTAATCGAAATTAATCCACAGCAACACTGTGATTAATCTGATAAAATTTAAAATCGTTTGACGTAATTAGTATGCGTGTATGTATGTATCTCAATATACAAACATATATATATATATATATATATATATATATGTATATGTACACACAGTATATACACACCAAATATACATGTTAAGAGTTATAATTAGAACAGCAATTTGTACAATATGTATTATAGATGTATTATATTGTGATAAATGCCATTGCATTGTTTTTTTGTTTTGTTTAAATGGTAATCTGTCCTTCCAAAGTGTCACAGTGATGGTTTTTACATCATTTCTTTCAACCCTGATTTTGGTTTTTATTATCTGTCACAATATAAAACTATATTCTGACATTAGTCTTTATTGTTTTGTATCCCAGGCCCCTGTTAGAAAAGAAACCCCTGAATTCAACGTGTCCACATACATTTGTCCATATGGTGTTTGCTGAACTGCTTTAATGTGAAGGAACTGAACTACATGTATAATTCTTTGCGGCATCTGTCGTAGGTGCAAAAACCTCCCGACGCTTTGTAAAGTATTTGCAGTGAGCTCAACCTTAAACGTGTTCAGTAATAACATGAACGCAGACTTTCAGCTGCTCCACTTCCACCTCTGACATAGTAATTAGTTTTACGGGACAGTCGGATATTAATTTGACGACCTGGTTTTGACGCTGCGGCTCTATTTTGGTCATTTGGGCCATGAGGTAGCGGTATCTTCTCAGTAGCAGGAGTGTGTTATGAAGGATGAGGAGCTGTGGAAGTGAACCCTTCTCTGAACGCTTCCAGATCTGGACCCAAGTCGAGTCTGCAAAGGCAAAGGGGTGGTGACGCTGAGGGCCACGCTGGTCCACATCGATGACGAGGGCTGCGTCAGCGAGGGGCCAAATGTCATCACCGCGCCCAGTAAGTCACAGCCTCACAGCTCTGCACGTCACCACAACACGGGGCGGCCATGGCTCAGGTGGTAGAGCGGGTCATCCAATAACCGAAGGGTTGGCGGTTCGAATCCCGCTCTGTGTCCTTGGGCAGACACTTCACCCTGTCTCCTGCCTCCAGTGCTGCTGCTCACTCTGGTGTATGGATGCGTGTGAATGTTCGGTGGTGGTCGGAGGGGCCGTAGGCGCGAAATGGCTGCCACGCTTCTGTCAGTCTGCCCCAGGGCAGCTGTGGCTACATATGTAGTTTACC
>JAPQRP010000009.1:5438325-5448720 GCA_037367295.1 Apogon hyalosoma | reverse complement strand
GGGGTGGAGTGGGTGGGTGGTGGGGGCAGCCAGGAGGAGGAGGATGAGAGCAAATGACGCGGACATCATGTGTAAATTAAAAATGTGGTTGCCATGGAGACAATTTGATAAGGACTGGCTGTCTCCCGTCCCTCTCTGCGCCCCTCCCCTCTGCACAGGAACGAGTGGGAGCCCCCGGATAAGAAGGTAGACACCAGGAAGTACCGCGCCGAGCCCAAGAGCATCTTCGAGTACGAGCCTGGGAAATCATCGGTGCTGAAGCTGGAGAGAACGGTATGCTAACCCGCCTTCTGTCTCTGTGCATGTCGTGTGAGCTGTCCCCCACCCACCCACCCACCCACCACCACTCGCCCCCCCACCCCACCCTCACCCGCCCACCTCTGTGTCTAAGCTCCCGGGTGGCGGCTTTTCTAACAGCTCAGGAGGCGACGTATGTTTAGCCACATTCCTAAAGGGTGTCCTGTTGCGGTGACAGATGATCCTGCCTGGCAGTGAGAGGGGGGGTATCACTTACAGGGGGGGCATTGTCTTCCTGTTTTCAGTTTAAGGTTATTGGACTGGATCAGCTGGCGGTGAGAGGATCCCAGCTCAGACATAAAACATGGATCCTGTGTGTTTTCTCCAGGAGGCGTCTTCTTCTTCTTTTTTTTTGCACAAGCTGAATCTAACGGTGTCCTTGGGGGCTGTTTGTCTGCAGACGATGAGCTTTGGTACATCTACTATAAACCCGGCAGCTGCAGATTCCAGCTACAGTCAAATCACTTTACATGCATATTTATTCTTAAAGTAAACCAAGCATTCTCGTGAATAAATAGAAATATAACCCGGGAATTAAACCGAGTGCGGTCAGCAGTTTCTGGTTGGATTCCTGAAACAAACGTAAAAGAAAACTATAATTACAAGCAACAAAAGCAGTTATTTTTTTAATCATATATTCAATATTCAATCTGCCTGCATTGTTCAGACGTTGCATTGATATCCAACCTAATCTGTTCGGACCTGGAGCTAAAATGTGATCACTTGTGTCTTCCTCGCTCAATATGCAAATGAATGCATTTTGCATTTTTTCAGTGAAGTCAGGTATTGTCCTTTATTTATTTACTGATCATGTACTTTAATCATCACGCAGATTTTATTGACAAATCCTATGAGTGATGACAGGTATGAGTACAAAGTGAAGGAGTCATTAACCCGAAAAGACCCTGGGCGACTTTTTTTGGCAGATCCCAAATTAATTTTTCTCTCTATTGAACCTTTCTTAAGTGATTTATTTCATTTCATTTATTTCATTCACATATATTAAAAGACACATTACGTTTTGCATTTACATCATGTGGAATGTGCCCTGTGAAGATAAAGAGCTTTTTGAGAGGGGCCGAGGCATAAAAAATAAATAACACGTTTGTTACATGTTATTTATTTTTTGTGCAACACATTATATAGTAAGACAAACCCAAAAATACCCACCCTTTTCAAGCACCCACACTCTCACACAGTACATTTATCAGTTTATTATTCTCTCCATTTTGCATTTTTTCGGTACAAATCTGGTATTTTCCTGTATTTGTTTTACTGATCATGTACTTTAATCATCATGCTGAGATTACATTCGAGGGTTATCATACCAAAAACAGAGAAAACCTGAGAAAAAGGGACTTTTTCAGTAAAATCTCTCATTAACTGAACATAAACCAAGTGTCTCCATCCACTGTCATTTATCAAACTCCATGGCTTTTACTGGTGAATCAGTGTTTCCACGTAATCACCATTTATAATATTATTATCCTCTGTATTTTGTATTTTTCATGGTAAATCATGTATTTTCTATATTTAATTTAGATGTTCATAAAAACTTAGAATAACCTTTGAATGTATGCTATCAAAACAGAGAAAGCTGAAGAAAAAGTGGCTTTTTTAGTGAAATGCATCATTAACTGAACATAAACCAAGTGTCTCCATCCACTGTCATTTATTAAACTGCATGGTTTTATTATTTTTTTCTCCAGTTTTGTTCAGTTGGTGGCTTATGCATAAACTCATCTATTGCCTAAAAAAAATCAGGCTTTAATTTAAAGATGAGCCGGTTGGATTTCTGATGTTTAATTGAAGCTTAAATTCACTCTGCTGCATGAAGCCGACCAGTGGCAGCTTTTTCTGCAAAAATAGCAACATTAAATAATAAAAATATAAAAATGTAATCAGAAAGCTGTGACCGTTCTGTTGGTTTCATTCATTCTCTTGCATCTCATACACTTTGGCTTTGAATCTCCAGCAGATGACATGAACTGGGGCCTGTCATTTTCATGCATTTCTACATAAATGAAGCACTCGTAATATAGCTTTAAAATGTTCAGACATCTCGGAAACCTTTTAAATAAGATACTGTCAAATGCTGAGCTTTACTTAGAGTTACTCAGAGGTTTCCATTTGTGTTCTGATCCTGCAGGATGGTTTAAATTAAGGAGGAGAGAAAAAAAAAACTGTCAAAATGCAAAAGTAAATAAAGCAGTGTCATTGTCCTACTAGTAAGGAGCCAAATATCCTCAAATATAAACAAACTGTCTTGTATTAAACAAAACTGATACACACATTTTGTTTGGCTAGATTTATTAAAACTATAAAAGATGTAGATATTTAAGCTGCTATTTATGACCTGCAAGAGGTTTCACTCTAAAAAAAACATAAATATGAAAACAAATCAACTTCTTCTGCTCAAATTTTATTCAAAGTTGTGAGTTTTAGCTAATTTTAGGATTAAACAGTCACCGGTGACCAAATCATCCACTGATCTAGAGTATCTGATAACTTATGAACCAGTATTTCTGTCAACACATGTAAATAACTGGTATAAAATACAGTTTGTCATCTTTTCATAGTCATCAGATATAACCCCTTTGGATGATCAGAAGCTCCGTAGTTACCGTGGAAACACCGTCATCTTCTACAACATTGATTCACCAGTAAAAGCCGTGGAGTTGGATCAATGACAGTGGATGGAGAAACTTGTTTTTTATATTCAGTTAATGATATATTTTGCTGAAAAAGTCACTTTTTCTTCAGTTTTCCCTGTTTCTGATACAATAATCCTCAATTTTAACCTGAACTTTCATGAACGTATAAATGTTCAGTACATGAAATATTGGAAAATGCAATATTTTTACTGAAAAATGCTAAATACAGTGGATAATATAATAAATGGTGATAAATCACTTAAGAAAAGTTAAAAATGGAGAAAAAAAATATTTTGGAACTGCCACAAAAAGTAGCACCGGGACTTTATGGGTTAAGAACTAACTCTCAAACATTTAAACAGTGAGCAGAGACCACAAACATGTACCGATATCGAATGTCTAATAGCTTCTAATCCACTAATCCTATCATTACATTGAAATATTTCAGGTAAAACACTGTTTATCATCTTTTCATGGTCATCAGATATGACCCATTTGGACGTTCAGAGGCTCCGTAGTTACCGCGGAAACACCGTCATCTTCTACAACACCGACTCACAAATGACACTGACTGTAGACACTTGGGTTTATGTTTAGTTAAGGATATATTTTGCTGAAAAGTCACTTTTTCTTCAGTTTCTGACACAATAACCCTCAGCTTTAATCTGAACTTTTATGAACGTCTACACGAGCAGTGAATTAAACAGGAAAATACGTTATTGTCACTGAAAAATGCAAAATACAGAAGATGACATAATAAATGGTCATAAATCGCTTTAGGATGGTTAAATAGAGAGAAAAATTCTGTTGTGCATTTCTGTGTGTATTTTATCTCATAACTGTCCTGATAATAGTTAAAAAATACACTTACTACTCATGAAGACACATTTATTGACATTTAATATCGGAACATGGAATTTAACACTTCTTGATCATACAGAGGATAATATTGGAATAAATGGTGATAAATGATGTAAGAAAGGTTAAATAGAGAGAAAAAAATAATTTGGGAGCTGCAATAAAAGTATCATTTGAAATATGCAACACATTTGGATTTAAACCAGCCTTATTTTCACCTAAACTACTCATCAGATGTTAAAATTAAAGTGTGAAATTGGAAAATGTGCACGAAACTTGCAGTGTTAAAGTTGATCTAAACAGCTGCTCTTTGTTTTGTCTAAAATATTAGTTATATTTTCACTGAGAAATGCAAAATGCGGATGATAATGTTTTAATAAATGGTGATAAATAACTTTGTAAAGGTTTAAAGTAGAGATAAATACATTTGGAAGTCGCCACAGTAGTAGTTCTGGGTCTTTAAAGGGTTAAATTCATCGAAGAAGCAGATGCTTTTCACACTGTAAATCTCCTTTATTTCCCTGCTCCATGATGCAGAATACACATTATTGTGATTAAGGACTTTATTATGTAATTACAGTGTGTCCAACGCGCGGTAACATCAAGCGAGGGAATGCGATCTGGCTCCGTCCCAGTTCCAACAAACACACTCATTAGAGGCAGCGTCTGGCCCGGTTCAGCCCAGGACGGCTCTAAAATAATGGACTGGTTGTTTTTCGTTTCTAACCTCATTTTCTGCGGGTCAGCGTCCTCCCTCCGTAGTCCGCTCGCTTTCTCAGGTTTCTTCTTTCTTCTCTGTGGGTCTGAAAGTGGTGTTGATGTTTTTTCACCCTGTGAGATTTACCAAAAGAATCTGGCCGTTTATTATTTTACAGACGTGTGGTGTTCAGTGGGTTATTCTTAGCGAAATGATTCTTTGGTTCACTTTTAAGATCAATGCGTTTGCATTTTTTCAGCCTGTCTTAAAACCCAGGTGCTTTATCGACACTAATAGCATCAAATGTGATAAGTGTTCACCTCTTAATGTAATAACAGCCACATGTTCTCATATTAAACAGCCTGAATGCTTTATGTGATACATTTCCTCGCATCGTATAATACATTTCTTACATATTTTAACGGTAAAACCCAATAAAACCTCCAGTTTGGGGCCCGTTCGTCACCAAAACGATGTGACCTTTTATGTGTCACAGTCACTCAGATCCTTATTTTTGCTGTTTTACATATTTTGCTGCTTCTACCGTAAATATTCACCTGTTCCCTAATGTTTCCCACCCACTGACAGATGCCACTATGACGGGATAATCTATATTATTGCCATTTTTCTGTCAGTGTAAGAACATTATGGCTGATCCGGATGTGTATGTATTGTTTCGTGACTTTCCATCCCTGTGACATAATCCGGTGTTTTTTCATAACTCACAGCACCTTGTGAGTTTTATTTTAACCCATAAAGACCCAAACATCCGCCGTCGGCCAAAAGCATCTACTGAGCTAAATGGTTTAATACCTGTTGATGCACTAATTCTATCGTTGCATGTAAATAATTGGTGTAAAATACAGTTTGTCGTCTTTTCGTGGTCATTAGATTTGACCCATCTGGACGTTCAGAGGAGTTTGATCAATGACAGTGGATTCACATACTTGGTTTTATATTAAATGATAAATGAGTGAAAACAAATCAAAAAATTATAAATGTGATAAGAATGAGGAAAAAATGTATTAAAAGGAAGTAGGAGAAGAATAGAATAAGCAACAAAGTGAACAAAAACAGGCAAAGTGAAAAATAACAGGAACAAAAATAAATAATAAATCAAGAAAATCATCAATAACATGAAAAAATAAGCAAAAACTTGACTGAGATGAAGTTTAAAAAAAAAAGAATAAAATAAGCAACAAAATAAACAAAAACAACCAAAAATAATCACCAGAAATGAATAAATCAACAAAATAACATGAACGGCATTAGCCATAAACTGAATAAAACTGAAGACAAAATTATAAAACAGACGTCAAAATGGACAAAAATGAAAAACAAAATTCACAGAATAATAAATAAAATGGAGAAAATAAGCAAGAAAATGAACACGAATGCCCAAAGTATTCAATGAAAGGATAAAAGAATGAAAAATTAACAAACAAACAAAAAAAAGAACAAAATAAGCCACAAACTGAACAAAACTGAAGAAAAATAATAAACCCACACAGTTTGATAAATGACAGTGGATGGAGACACTTGTTTTATGTTCAGTTAACGATGTATTTTGCTGAAAAAAGTCACTTTTTCTTCAGTTTTCTCTGTTTTGATATAATAACCTTTGAAGTTACTCAGAGTTTTCTCGAACATCTAAATTAAATATAAGAAAACACATGATTTACTTGGAAAAATGCAAAATACAGAGAATAATATTATAATAAATGGTGATAAATCACTTAAGAAAGGATAAATAAAGAGAAAATTAATTTGGAAACTGCCAGAAAAATAGCACTGGGTCTTTATGGGTTAAGTCAGGCTTGAAAAATGTCAACATAGGCTATGTTTTATTTAAATAACAATGACGGAACCATGAGGCGTTATCTGTGACTGCCTAGCATAATTACCTAAGACATACACGATATGGACAAAAGTATGTGGACACGTTGAATTCAGGTGTTTGTTTTCTAACGGGGTCTGGGATACAGAACAATAATGACAATAATGTTTTAATATAGTTTCATATTGTGACAAATATCATATTGATTATTGATGTTTTTATGTCAAATCCTCATGAACAGGACATCTGACAGCTGTAGACGTGACGTGTCCCAATATTTATGTCCATATACTTTACGAACATCAATATTTCCTTAAAGTTTAATGGGAGGTTTTTCTTCCTAAGTGAGATGTGAAGAAAGTAGATGGTTATTTGTGCGAGAGCATTAGAAATGTAGAGGTAGAATATTTAAGATCATAGTCGGGGATAAAAAAAAAGGCATTTTGGAAACAACAATTTAATGCAAACTAACCAATGCAATGATATTTATCCCAGTGTAAAACTGTATTATAGTTGTTGTTGTTGTTTTGTAAAAGAAACACCTGAATTCAACGTGTCCACATACTTTTGTCCATTTGGTGAATACTGGGGTCATTATGCTACGAGGCTAACGATTAGCTCTGTCACCAATGTGTCTGAGGCTCATTGAGTTTGTTTATTGTCTGAACTGTCTTCTCTTTGTCTTTCTCCTCCTCTTCTTGTTGCCACGCCCCTAGACTAAGGATGTAAGTCCAGAAGATGTAGATTTAGAGAATGAGCCTTGGTATAAATTCTTTTCAGAGATGGAGTTTGACAAAGCGGTAAGTGGCCGCTGTCCTCAAAGTGACAGTATATTGTCTTCTATTGCATGTCATAACATCTGTGTTCACGTAATGCCTAAACAAACTGTGTGTCTATCAAGACTACCCCCCCACCCCACCCACTCCCACTTCACCTGAAATAATACTCTGTGTAATTTATCCTCCACATAAACGGGAATTATGTGAGGGCATGCATAAGAGGAAGATGATGTACTACCACGTGTCTCATTAACTTCGCTTAATGAGAACATCAGCCTCTGTACGTCGTATTGTTTCTCATCATCGACACCGTAGCAGCCGCTTTCTTTTCTTTTTCATCATCTTCTTATGCAAATGAAAGGAATGTGTCCCAGGAACGTCTGAAACAGTCATATATTCATCTAGTTTTACCGTCCTCTAAGGCGGGGGTCTCAAACACGCGGCCCAGGGCCCAAATGCGGCCCGCCGAAGGTTCCAATCCGGCCCGCGGGATGAATTTACAAAGTGCAAAAATTCCACAGTCAAGGCTATGGAACTCGTTTTAGTTCAGGTTCCACATACAGACAGATATGATCTACAGATAAAGAATTATAGCATAAAAACCTACAAAAAAATAACGACTGTATTTTCTTCTCGGTTTGATGTGAAAAAATATCACACTATACCGATAAAATAATGGCAACTTCAAATGTTTGTCGCTGTTTTAGTGCAAAAAATAACATTACATTATGAAAACATTTACATTAACAAACTACGCTGTAACAATAAAATGTGAATAACCTGAACAAATAGGAACAACCTGAAACGACTCAAGAAAATGAAGCACAATCTGAACCGTTTTCTGCCTCTGTTACGAAGTGTTTAGTGTCTTTATGGCAGATGCTTTAGGGCAAAGATAAGGTTGACGAGCCACTCCAGGACCCACGAAAACTGAAGTCAAGGTCGTCATCGAGACCGATGGACGAACAACAGTGTCTTTGTAGATCCGATCCGTAACGCACATGTAGAAATGATAAGTTTAGGCTGAATATTGTTAAAATTGCACTGATTTTTCTTAAGAAATGTCAGTTTTTTCAGGTTATTCACCTCTTTTTTGTTTGGATAGTTTATAAAAGTAAGTATTTTCATAATTTAATGGGGTTTTTCACACTAAAACAAAGACAAAAATTCGGAGTTGTCATTATTTATAGGTTATTCTGTTATTATTTTACTGGTTCGACCACTGGAGATCAAATGGGGCTGAACGTGGAACCTGAAAGAAAATGAGTCGGAGACCTCTGATCTAAAGCTTTTCTGATGCAAGTTTCTGTCGCAGCAGAAAACTGACTGAGGCTATTTAATATTTAATAGTCTTATTATGTGATCAGGAGATTTTATTGTAATCACAGATGTCAGTAATAGACTGTCTTCCCATTCAGGTGCCATCATAAATGACCGGTTGGGAGTTTAGACGCCTGCAGAGATAATGTGTTATTGTAGGTTAATGTGGAGGTTAGCATCGCCCAGTTCTCAGTGGGATTCTCTCATCGGCTTTTTGGATTATTGCGGCAAATATGGTCTGTGTAAAAACAAAACTGCATGATTCTACTACATCTTTATGAACAGAAAGTGCAATTGAAACAGCAGGATGTGAACTATCTACACTGTGTTCACATGCTTCCAACCTGCAGTTTCATTTTTCCTCTTACCAGACACACTTTAGAGTAGCAAAATTCAACACTAAATTCCAAAACGATGCTAAAAATTAACGTAAAACATGTTGTTAGCCTTATAGTATAATTGCCTGACTCATTCACTAAAGGATAAAAAAAATATGTGGAATTCTTTTATTTCTTTTCTAACAGGGGTCTGGGATACAAAACAATATTTTTTTTTAATTTTTATTTTACCTTTATTTAACCAGGAAGTCCTGTTGAGATTAGAAATCTCTTTTGCAAGGGTGACCATAATATAGTTTTATATTGGAATTCGATATCATACTGATTATTAATGTTGATGTTTTTATCTCAAATCCTCATGAACAGGACATGTTACAGTTGTAGACGTGATGTGTCCCAATATTTATGTCCATATAGTTTAGAAACATCAGTATTTTGTTTAATGGTCGATTTTTCTTCTTAAGTGAGATGTGAATAAAGTAGATGTTAGATTTGGTAGAAAATTATTATTTAGTCAGAGCAATTCATGGATAAAAAGAATAAATAAATAATCAATGTTGAGAGAAATTAAGTAAAAAACACCTCTGAGGCATTTTGGAAGCAAAGATAACAATTTAGCCCAAACTAACCAATGCAATGATATTTATCCCATAATATAAAACTATATTCTGACATTAGTCCTTATTGTTTTTATCCCAGACCCCTGTTAGAAAAGAAACGCCTGGATTCAACGTGTCCACATACTTTTGTCCATATACGTGTATGAGTTAGGCAGTTATTCTATTTTTAGCATAGTTTTGGAATTTAATATTGAATTTAGCTGCTCAAAACTCCTCAAAAGTGAGTCTTTACAGCGCCACAGTCATGTAACTATCACCTGGAAACATCATAAATGTAATAAATCCACACTAAAACAGTGAAATGAATACACCTGAAATACACTCTCCGTTTCAGAGAAAAAAGAATCCCTCTTTATATGATTAGATTATAACTTTTCACATCATTCAGGATATCAGTTCTGTTCTATTCTAATAATTACTCAAACAAAATGATCAGTTACCTGAATATTTGATTAATTTAACTGGTAGCTAATCCATTAATAGTCGACTCATCGCTGCCCAGTTTCACCCACAGACTTCATTTCAGACGTTCAACCCAAACCACATTCAGACTAAGAACCAGGAAGTGAAACGGCTCACCCGCTCATTTCGGCCTGGTGTTCTCTTTCCAGCTCTTGCCCACTGTGGAACCGTCTCTGCTGTTTCATACGTTACTCATCACTTAAGGGAAACACTTGATGTTGGTCTTGAGTTACGCCGTCTTCATCTGGGCCTGATGTGTGACTCATGCAGAAGGCAGCGTTCCAAAGCAGCCTCAGACCCCAGAACCATCGCAGGCCCTTCACGTAATAATGGCTGCCTGTTCACTGTCACCAGAATATACTCCGATCTAGTCCAGCTGTGCTATACAGCTGCGTTTGTGTCTTTTATACAGCTGCGTTTGTGTCTTTTATACAGCTGCGTTTGTGTCTTTTATATAGCTGCGTTTGTGTCTTTTATACAGCTGCGTTTGTGTCTTTTATACAGCTGCGTTTGTGTCTTTTATACAGCTGCGT
>JAPQRP010000009.1:5384035-5395716 GCA_037367295.1 Apogon hyalosoma | reverse complement strand
CTACTCCGCCAGCCCCGTGCCCCCCATCACCGGCAGCCCCTACACTGTCTCCCCCACGGCCTCCCCGTCGGCCTCCCCCCTGCCTCCGCCGTACCCCCCCAGACCCAGCTCCGCCACCCCCTTCGTCACGTTCACCCCGCCGCAAGGGGAGGACTTCCTGCTCTTCCCTCCGTCCCCTCACCTGTCCCGCAGCGTGAGCCCGAGCGGGGGGCCGGTGCTGGAGGGATGGCTGAGGGGGGACAAGGATTTGACCGAGGGGGACGGAGCGGAGGGGGACAGGGGCGGGGGCCGAGCACCCCCAGGCAGCAGGCGAAAAAGCCCTGCAGAGGTATCAGCTGCATGGTGTGTGGTGTTGCATCCCAGCCTCACTCTGGAACATGGGCTTCTGGCCACGTTTGACTCTAATCAGGCGTTGGTTGAAATGATGAACCTGACAGTTGTGTGTGGAGGACGTGACTGACTCCATTTGAGGTTGATCTGTGGAAGTACAACTGAAAAGCAGGGCTGTCAAACTCATTTTAGTTCAGTGGTCACGTTCAGCCCAATATGATCTCAAGTCGGCCGGACCAGTGAAATAATAACAAGGAAAACGGAAAATTATATTATGAAAATGTTTACATCTACAACCTATCCTTTAAAAAAATGCAAATAACATGAACAACCTTAAGAAAAATATGTGCAATTTTAACTGTATTGTGCCACAGCCTCTCATTTACACATGTAGTGCAATTTATTATCATTACTGTTGTTATTGTTATGATGATGATGATGATGATGTTGTTGTTCTTATTATTTATTAACCTTTATTTAACCAAGAAAAAAACTCGTTGAGATCAAAAACCTCTTTTGCAAGAGTGTCCTGGCCAAGACAGCAGCAGAAGTTAGACAATAAAGATTTCATCCATACATTCACAGTAAAGTTGTACATAAAACACTTAACTGAAAAATGTATATAAAACACCATCAGTAATTTAAAAGGTACTAGAATTATACAACAGTGTTCTGTAAAAGCCTCTCAAAGCAGAACCTACAGCACTTACGGATCACAGTGGATCTACGAAGACACAAAACTTTTAGTGACAGGCAGAATGTTGTTAAAATTACACTTACTTCCATTAAGACATTTCAGGTTGTTCATATTTGTTCAGGTTATTCACATTTTTTGTGAAAGGATAATTTGTAAATGCAAACATTTTCATGTAATGCTACTCTTTTTGCACTTAACCTATAAATAATGACAGTTCATATTTTTCTAATTATTATCGTCAGCTTCTTAAAATAATGACCCAAGTCATAATTTTCAGGTTTTCCTTAAAACAAAAAAATAGCATTTACTCATATATTATTCAGTAAAAAAAAATCAGTAAAATAAAAAAAAAAAGGAAAATTTAGACTTAGGTCATTATTTTAAGAAGCTGTCCTATGATAGTATTTTACTGGTCTGACCTACTTGAGACTGAATTTGCCAGTTTGTGGCCCCTGAACTAAAATAATTTTGACACCCTTGATAATACGTATTTTTTTCATTTCACAAATTCATTCTGTGGGCTGGATTGGACCCTTTAGCGGGCCGGTTTTGGCCCCTGGGCCTTATGTTTGACACCCTGCTGTAAAGGGTCAAAGGTTAGTTTGGATTTTCTGAAGTGTGGTTGTACGAGGTATTTATTTGCATCGTAATCATCACAGAAGTTTAAACATTCACTGGCTTGCATGGCTGCTATAGAAAAATGTATTTTTACTTTTCAATATAATGATTATTTATTTAAATGTATAATATAGAAAGAATATCTTCACTACTTTACCTTCAAATACCACCAGAGACCACACTTTATATTAACAAGTCACAGTAATAGTACCATCCAAACAATTATTTTTTCATGAATATTTATTTTTGCGCATTTTATCTACAAGACAGTAAATCATTGTAACAACAGCCATAAATACTGGTTTAACTGAGCAAAGTCCAAAGTGTTTTAAGGTTCCTCAGGTGAAGACTAATAGCACAGGGCTGTTTTGAATAAGTTAAGTGACTGATGATCCCTGTGGGGAAATTCAGCCTCTGTATTTTAATCATCCTAACAGACACAGCCCCTAGCATTAGCATTAGCATTATGATCAGTGAGCTGCCGCTGCAGGCGTTCAGGGACCACCTCCACATCTACATTAGTATCAGTCAAGGACACTGACAGAATTAACCTACATTTACCTGCTTATCATTACAGGGTAAACTAGAGAGAACAAACTCTACACTTCTACAACCCTTTTCAGCTCCGTCTACAGTAAAATATCATTGTCCAGACCCGTGGTAGATCTTATAATGCTCTGCAATCACATGTCATTTCCATAATGAGTCTGTTTTTGTTTACAATTCAGATAAATAATCTAATTTAGAGCGCTTGTTGACAGCCCTGATCAGCAGGAAATATATGATTCCGTCGTGACATTGGTGGGAAAATACATTCCTTTGTAATTAAGTGGATGAAATTGAAAACAGAAGCTGGAGAAAGACAAGATATGAAATGTGACAAAAGAAAAACAACATGGAAAAGAAACAGATTGCAGAATTTTAGTCCATTGGAAATACATCTGCAAAATCCTAAAAATAAAGCACCTCAGGAACAAAACAATAAAGTACCTCATTTGAATCTGAACTAGTAATTAATAACATATTCTCAGTAAATTATAAAATATACAGTAAATGCATCTGAAATGCTTGTATGTTATAGCATTTCTTTAAACCTAATCCAGATCAATGAATCCTGATGAACTACTGGCAAAATCTTGTTCTGCCTCTGCATGCAAACCTGCAAATGCAATGAGACGGTACATTATTTCCATTACAGTGATTCAGTTCTGTTTTGGTTTTTGCGACTAAATTTTTGATATTGATGAAACAAGTAAATCATAAAAAATAAGAATGTAAAGAATTCCTGTATGTCTAACGACCAAGACAAGATTTTACCAGCTCATACACCTGATAGGTTTTAATTTTATGAGCTGCAGTCCACAAATACTGAGAAAAACAAACGTTGTATAAAATAAACAGCATTGTTTCATTGGGAATATCTTTGGTCTGAACTGATGAACTGAAGTGCTTGAAGAATTAAAAACATACGGTTCCAGGCACAACAAACCCCGCCCCTCGCACGTATTGTAGCTTATTTTGGCGTGGATTCCAGCTGATGTCATCATGTCTATGCGCGCACTGATGTCAGCATATCAATTACCACTACATATGTGCCAAGCTGCAACAGACATTTGAAATTTCGTCCGTTATAAGTAAATGGAAAAAAAAAAAAAAGATTTAAAAATTTCATAAAAAATTTGAACTTTAACCTACTTTTCCCAAAATGTAATCACATCTATTTTGGGTCACTAGTAATCTATAAACCCAATTAGGTATGAATTCAACCAATAGTTTTGCTGATACAGACATTTGAAATTTTGCCTATTATAAATAAATGGAGGAAAAAAGATTTTAAAAAATTCATAAAAAATTTTAACTTTGACCTACTTTTCCCAAAATGCAATGAGATCTACTCTGAGTCACTGGTAATCGAAAAACCAAATTCGGTATGAATTCAACCGATAGTTTTGCTGCTAGCGTGTTAAGAGCAAAGAAACAAACCAAAAACAAAACCGCATGCCTCCCCTTTGGGGGCGGGGTAATAATAGCATATATAGCATATTTATAAGGCGATATTGATGATTTTAGTGGTTCTTTTAGGTGGATCACGTATATTTTGCTGCTGCTCCATCCACAGCAGTACAAGGTTTAGCTCCTGTCTGTGTTCTGTGATGATATTTATGTGCTTTTTCTCAAATATGCACCAAAATCTCTGTAAAAGTACCTTGTACAAACACACTTTAAACAGCCTGGAGTACTCCTTTTAGTGCAACCTGGTTACACTGCATAAGGCTGTGAGTGTGCATGCTGTGTGTGCACTACTAACATACAGTATTTTACCGTTCCAGTGTTCTGTTTCTACGATAAATGGAGCTGTTGTTTCAGAGATTGAGTGACTTCATTAAACTCACCCTTCGGTTGCATGTCGTTGCTGTTTGGTACAGAGGTGTGATGTCTTGGATGCCACTGGAAGCCTTGAGGTCATTTATTGGCAGTGACATATTTATTAGTGATTATTTATAGGTTTCACATGCTGGCTTCTGTTTTTAAAGCTGCTGTGAGGTTGAACTTCCCACCTATGAGTGAACGGCGACAGATGTATTGTAACGTTTGCAGCAGGTGCAACGTGACGGGACCCAAAGAAAAATGTGTTTTCGAAGTGGGCTGACGTGGCGTTTCTGTGTTTGCAGCTTGTCAAAAATGAGATTGACCATCACGGACGGAGCTCCAGAAGCCCCGTGATGCTGTTCGACATCCAGGACAACAACAACGTGAACTCATTTGCGGTAAGGTGGTAGTTCTGGGTATTTTAGACTGAGCTTAATGTAACTTCATCGTAACTTTTTAACCCGTCGTTCTTCACCTTTAATCCATACCGCACATAAAATGTTCATTTTTCCCTACATGTCAGAAAGTTGAGATCAGAAGTCACGTCTTGGTTAAATGCATTCAAACTATAGTAGATAATTAGTGGATGGAGGAACAAAAGTGCCACAACTATGGAAGCCCAAGAGGTCAAAGATGAGCTAATGCTAACCTGCTTTAGTAAAATAGTAAACTTCATCAAGCACTGAGTAACAAAGTCCTTTTACAGTCCTGTTTGCCAGGCTCTCTGTCCGGGAAAAATGGGTTTTAGTACTTTAACTGTAACTCCAAAAGCCAAATTCAGCATACATCAAACCCTTTATTTGACCTGAGATCTACTTAATGGAATAAAAATGTACAGATGGACCAGATTACATGCTTATTTGAGGGCCAAAATGAACTACATGAGACCAGAATGAGTCTTGAAAGGAAATAATTGACTCTTAATAATAATAATAATTGACTTTTTATGGAGGAGTTAAATAAAGGTCTACAGGAGCCACAGCTTTTTGGATCAGCATCTAGTGGCTGCCAGCGGTATTGCAACTTTATGATACATCTGCATTGGCTGAGGTCCTTGCACCTTTCACAATAAAAGAGTATTTCACTTTAGTATATATTATAAAATATATTAAAAAATAAATTTCTCCTAACAAGGCTTTTATTGTGAAAAATACCACTCTTATTTCAGCTTTTATTTCGGAGCAAAGTTACCCATGTCCACAAACAGCCTGGAAGCTGACTTCAGCATCTTTAGATAATTGTCCCTTGAGCTCATACCAGTAACCTTGTTTCATTCACATCCAGTGTATTTTATTTTATTTTTTGTTTTTAGACCCCCCAAAAAATATGGTTTGGTTTGTTTTTGGAGCATTTTCCCAATCTGTAATCAGTATTCCAGTCATAAATGCAATATTAAACTTATTGATAATATAAAAATAAAGTGAATTTCAAATGCATAAATTAATTCCTGTTTTTTGTTGTTTTAAGTACCTTCCAGCGTTAGAGACTCTGAATGTGAGGAAATGATGCATGTTCAGTGTTTTGTTCACACTGAAGCCTTAGGGGCCGTCATAACATTAAAAAATATATACATATATATTTGTGCTGATCACTAAATATTAACATGTGCATAAACTTGTGGTGAAATAAATAAATAATGACTCTTTATTTTGAAAGTTCACATAATTTTCACAGTTTAAAGTAGAGCTGGGTTAACTGAACTAAATGAAATGTGCGTAGTTTAGAGTTTCAGTGCCTTTAGCCAGGATGAGTCCACCTCTGATCTCTGTGTTTTAGTCCCATTCTTTCTCGATGCTCCGTCTTCCATTCCCCCCACCCCCCCGTACTTGTGCATGTTCACTCTGACTTCAACTTCTAAAAGTGAACTAATATTTCATGTTTCCTGTTCACGCACTCACTCTGATGTCTTGCCTTTTTCATGCCTTCCTTCCTGGGCTCCACCAACGTCTTCTGTGCTTTTCACGGCTTTCTCCTGACCTTTAACGGATCACTTCCTTTTCTGCCTTTGCTACTCACTGGACCCACCTTCCTGTTTCACCTCGGCCCCCCCTCCCCCCTCTAACTCCTCACCTCGGCCTCCTCCGGGGACTCTCGGTGGGCCGCTGTCTGTTTTTCCTACTCTGCTACTACTACTACTAGGAGGCAGTATGTAATGAGATCTTGAATATCGCTGAGACCTCGGTGAGGTACTGCAGCACCCTGTCCCACCACCCTCATGACTCTCTCCATAGACTGCACCCCCACCCCAGTAAACAATCTCTCATCATTTCCCAGCAACCCCAGTCCCACAGCAGCAGCCCGGAGCCCAGCCGTCTCAACTGTGGAATGTGAGTCGCAGCTCTGGATGATCTGAGTTACAGTTTCAGTTTCATCCCTTGTTTTTCTAGTAATTTAGTCGAATCCACCCTTTAAATGACCCTTTGCTGAGTTCAGATACTGTCCAGTCTTACATTAGCAGCTGTAACTAAGCATGAGATGCCAGATGTACTTGAAGTGGAAATGCTGAAACAGTGAATATATGAAACCTGTAGCCTGTGCAACACCAGATATCAAATATTATAGGATCTTCCTAAAGATAAAAAGCATTAGGTGTAAGATTAATATAGTAAATACATTAATATAAACAGTGGAATGACTTACTCAAATGCTGAAATGGAAATGTAATGATGTCTTAATAAACGTAATGTAGTATAATGTCCTCATAACAAACTTAAATTATGTTTTAAATTGTGTTTGCTTCATTATGTTTAAACTTAAACATAATGTCTTAATAACAAACTGTAGAAATGGAAATGCTGAAACAGTGAATATATGAAACCTGTAGCCTGTGCAACACCAGATATCAAATATTATAGGCTCTTCCTAAAGATAAAAAGCATTAGGTGTAAGATTAATATAGTAAATATATTAATATCAACTGTGGAATAACTTACTGAAATGCTGAAACAGTGAATTTATGAAACCTTTACCCTGTCCAACACCAGATATCAAATATTATAGGATCCAATGGTTAAACGATCCAAAGATTAAAAAAAAAAACATCATTAGGCTTAAGATTAATGTAGTAAATGTATTAATACAAACTATGGAATAACTTACTCAAATGCTGAAATGGTGAAATGGAAATGCAATAATATCTTAATAAACATAATGTAACACAATGTCTTAATAAGTTAAAAAAAAAACTTAAATTATGTTTTAAGTTTTAACAAACTTGGATAATGTTTTAAATTGTGTTTAAACTTAAACATAATGTCTTAATAACAAACTGTAATGAAATGGAAATGCTGAAACAGTGAATTTATAAAACCTTTACCCTGTCCAACACCAGATATCAAACATTATAGGATCCAATGATAAAAAGCATTAGCGTTAGGATTAATATAGTAAATATATTATCGTAAACTGTGGAATAGCTCACTCACTGTTGAATCTGTCAGTGTTATTGTAACGACATTGTAAAGGCTGCGGTTGCATGAATATTCCCTTAATCGACTGTAAATCATTCTGATCAGATATTCCAACTTAAGTGTTTACATGGATTCAGGTCTGAAACTATGTCAACAAGAATTTTGCCAAAAAAGATGTTTTCCAACATTTTCTTTCGAAGACGAGCAGGATAGACCCAGCGTGTGTTCTGGGAAACGCATCAGCTTCCTGCTACTATTTCATCATGTTACTGCGAGGCTGTCGACCGTCAGGGCCTTCAACAGTCATTAAATCATCATTAAAGTCTCCAGTAAATAGCTCTTGTCCCAGTTGTCCTTCCCAGAAACTCCTCACCTCTCCCAATGATACCTCCATGTGGGTCAAGCGTATGCAGGAAGAAGTTATTATCAGATAATATTTACGTCTCAAGAAAATTAGGTGTGTTGTTTTCGCAAATTGCCATAATTTTCTAATATTTTACACAAGGTTTCATTCATCACATATCACATCACATATTCTGAAGGAAACAGTAGCGTTTTCAATAGTATTTCCGTAATATCCCGGAGAAGGACAGCATTCTAATATGAGAACTGCATTTATAATATAGCATTAATTTAATCATTAAAAATCCACTGACTTGCTCCAGTGTATGATGCTAACTTGTGTTAGCTAGCTTATTAGCATGCAGTTGTTAGCAAATAGAGAACAGGCTGTGCTTTAACCACTGTTTAGAGTATTTAATTTAACTAATATACATGGATGTTTATTTTGTCTCAAAGGCATTTACAACCACCTGGCTTAAATCAAAAATATAACTGAATTATTAATTTTCAACTAGCTTTGTTTGCTAACAACTATCCACTAAGCTAGCTAATAGTTAGCTGATAGTTAGCATCTTACAATGAAACAAATTAATTTCATTGATCAATAAAACTCTATATAATGAATGTAGTTCTCAAATACAGATTTAATACTTTGTGTACTTTTCTCTGATACTTTATTCCTGTTTTGTACTTGCATTCAAATAAGGCCAATTCCACAGCTTAAAAAAATTAACAATACTCAATGTCAACACCAGTTTTTTTTAGTTTTTTTTAATTATTTATTTAGTTGGTTTGTTAGTTACACAAACATACAGATGCTAGGGGTAAATTAAATATTCCCTTTTGTGCCAAGTCACATATTTGATGAAGCGGCGATGAACAGTCTTCAGTAAAGTAAATGTATTGATGATACTATACAGTAGCACACCCTAAATATCAGTGCATATGTCATTATTTCCTTTAAAATATAACAGGCAGGGACTAAGCAGAGACTCAGCAAAGGGTCGGTTCTTGTTGATTTGACAGTTCGTGTCCTCTCAGCGCTTCCTGTTTAACATCTGCGTATCTCCCTCCAGTTTCCAGGCTTTGTACAGTTACGTGCCGCAGAACGACGACGAGCTGGAACTGCAGGAAGGAGATCTTGTCAGCGTCATGGAGAAGTGCGATGACGGCTGGTTTGTTGGTATGTGCCACGGGCCTCTTCATACATTCCTCAGAGACGCAGTCACACGCACTGTGTCACATTCATCCATATAGAGTTTCTGTAGGATGACAGCGAAGGCCTGCACGTGTGAAATGTGCACGCTCAGGCCTTCAGAAGTAGAGTCATCTTCACTGTGTCACATCCTTCTATACTGAGTTTCTAAAACATGACAGCAGAAGATTGAGTGCAATACTTGCTTAGGCTTCGCGGAACTTTAAATATAGCTCAAATGCATTCCGTTTGCACCTGAGAAAGAATAAATTTTTATGTATTTTTATTTACAGCCCAAATCAGGCACCGTCGAGGTCATAACTGAGCAGAGAGTACTAAAAATAAAGAAACAAGAAGGAGAAATGTCAAGGCAGAAGTCAAATCACATGTATTTCTGGGATTTATTTTTTATTATTGAACTCATTCGTGAAGATAAAAAACAGTGTTCTTGCATTCCTAATTTTATTCATTTGTGAATCACTCATTTAATTAGAATAATCAAGTTCCTATATATACTTTATACTGCTATTACTACTACTATACTACTTTATCAATACACTTTTCTATCCTTAGAAAACTGCAAATTTAATATAATTAAATTTTAATAACAGTGACTGAAGGTTCTTATAAATCGCAAGAAGTGCAGATGTTTTAATATCATTTTAAAAGGAGTTTCTTTAGAATTTGATGAACTGGAGTGAGCAAAACAACCCAAATTATGCAGTCTTATGGGATATTCTTTTTTATGTAGTAATAATTGCAAATTATTTTAAAAAGTATAATAATTAAATGTTTATTACATTGACATACAAAGCAAAAATAGGAAATAATGGGAATAATATACAGTAGTTTGAAAACCTCTTATTCAGACTTTATCTTTGTAGTTTTTTCAGGGTTTAAATGATCATACACTCTTTTTTTCTTCGATACAACAAGGAAATACAGGAAATATGTGCACAGCCTTAAAAGACACAAAAAACTGAACCAAATGGTTTGTGAAGGTTAAAGTTTCTATTTATTGTGGCCTCTGACCCCATGATAAGAAGAAGCACAAATAATTAGAAACATCTGACATGTTTTGAATGAAACCTGTGTAAAACATCAGTAAATTAATGCCATAAATCTCATGTGTTCTGAATAAAAGGGTTAAATACGCGTTAAGGTCAATGGGAGGTCACGTTAAATATGACCACTTTGGTTTATAGAAGCTGTTTTTACCTGAAACTTTAGTTTTTACTGTTTTACATACGTCAAATATATCCAGTCTGGGTCTAAATACAGAGATAAATGCATATATTTGGTCGTTAGAACTTTGCTAAACCAATAAACAGAACGTTGGATGAGGACTTTTGCACAGAACTGTACGTGACACAGTGTAAAACCATATGTCCAAGCAAATGCATGACAGAGATAAAGTTAAAGACAGGTTAAAAAAATGCCAAACGCACAGCGGATAATGTATAAAAAGATGACTAAGATGTGAAAAAAGCCGAAATAACAGATCGATGAATGCAAAAACAGAACAGGATGGTAAAAGTAATAAAAACACAACACAATATAATAAGCAAATAACAAGCAGACGTGACAAAACAATAAAAGAAATAGAAGAGAAATTCAGTTCTAATGGGATTAAAAAGGGAAGCGTTCTCTTGTTCTTTCATCTGATGCGCGTTTCTCCTTGTTTGTCGTTGCAGGTACCTCGAGGAGGACAAAACAGTTCGGGACTTTCCCTGGGAATTACGTGAAGGAGGTGAAACTGTAAAGAAAACTAATCTGGCTGTAACACACGGTTGCCTGTGGAGCTTGGGAAGTCATTACTATCGCGCATGGCTGTTGGTTAGAATAGTCCTTTAAGGCCGGCGACTCCATTTGTCTGGGAAAGTGATCGGTTCGGTCCGAGGTATGTCAAACTGCAGGAGGAGGAGGAGGAGGACGCTGTTGACTCACTGCCCAAAACCTCAGTACGGTGTAAACCTTGACCACATTTTACGCACTTCTGTCCAGAATTTGTCTGCCTCCACATGTGGAATTTCTCTGTGACAAACCTAAAACCACAAACTAGCTTTTAATGTACAGATAATAGCGTCCGTGTCGTCCGTGTAATTCACAGAACAAGTGTTTACGTAGCAGCTCGTATCGGAGGCCAGCAGCAGAGCAGTGTACGGATCAAAGAGTGGATCTTTTTACCTGAACTGGATTATGAAAGGTCGGAATGTATTTTTACAGGAGGTGGCGTTGGAGCTGACTGACATAAGCTGCCTTTCAGGACCGGGGATGGTTATTATTATTATCATCATTATTAAGTATGATGCGAACCATACTTTCATCAGTCGGTTTTCCATAAGCTGTTTTCCAGTATGTTTAGACTGGATGAATGATGCTTTTCCTCTGCGTGGCTTCGGCTCACGTCAACTCGTCAGACATTCTGGGAAAAAATTACAGCTGCAGTTGAAACTTTTTCTTGTTATCACCTCCAACTGAGCAGAGACGGCACTTTTAAGATGAAAACACCGCAGATTAGTGTTTAGTTAAGGAGGATTATCATTAACCCGTGAAGACCCGAACAGCCGCCGGCAACCAAAATCATTACAGATCTAAAATGTTTAATTCCTTTCTATCCACTAATCCTATCAGTCCATGTGAATAATTGGTGTAAAATGCAGTTCTTCATCTTTTCATGGTCATCAGATATGACCCATTTGGATGTTCAGAGGCTCCG
>JAPQRP010000009.1:5363890-5376572 GCA_037367295.1 Apogon hyalosoma | reverse complement strand
GCATTTATCTGAGGTCATCATTAGGTCCATCCTGGGGGAAATATGTCTACATTTACCTTTTATTATTGGGTCTAAAAGGTGGAAAAGTGACAGATACTAAATAAACCTAGTTTTATCAAAGCACACATATGTTTTTCCTGCTGCTCCTCTTCCTGGGATGCAGAATTGTGACCTTTGTCACATTTCAATGATGTAAAGGTCGGATAAATGCGACCTGTCTGTTCAGACTGAAGTCGCATTAGAAAATATCAGATACGTATCAGATTTAGGACCACATATGAAAATGGTCTGGGTGGGATTTGAAAAAAATCAGATTAGTGCTGTTCAAACTGTCTTTAACAGATCAGATACAGGTCACATATGGGCACAAAAATCTGATTTGGGCCACATTTGGCTGCAGTCTGAACGTAGCCTAAAATAGCTGCTTTTGTACATTAATTATTTTAAATTAATAGTCAAATTTATATGAAAAGGTTTAATTTTACACTAAATATTGATGTTACATTGGCTTAGGTGTTTTTTTCTGTTTCATTACTTTTCACTGAGATTTTCAGATATTAATTGGTGTTTAAATTAAATAGTGTACTTTTGTTTTTCATTGATTGCCAGTATTATTGAATTTCTTGCTTGTTTTGTGTGGAAATCAGGAAGAATAGCAGTCACAGAGGTAAAAACTAACAAGACATCCAAGGTAAATAAATTCAAAAAAAAAAAAGCAAAGGAATAAAGTAGTGAAACCACACCAAACTTGTCATTGTTAAAAAAAGAAAAGGTGAAATCTAAGTACTAGAGTAGTGTTTGGTCCAAATGTGAAATTCTATAAATTTCTGAGAGAATGGGTTTTCCTTTGAGCTTAAAACACTTCACAATAAAATGTGTTCACTTTTCACATCCTCCTAGAGCAACATTTCTAAATATACTAGAAATTCACATATCAGAAATATCAGCAAAAAACACACAAATCACATCATTTTAACTCGACCCATAAAAAAGTAGTTGATAAAAAACCTCAGAATAGAACAGGTTGTGGGTTGGCCTCCATCTGTCTGATGTAAAAAAGAACTAAAGCTGAGTAAAAAGGACAGGATAAAGTACAATACTGAGTTTATTATAGGTATGACATCATGTAAATTCCCACATATTCATAGTTTTTTGATTCCACTTTCATGTTCAACCTCAACGTCACTCCTCAATTTGTCAGACGGAGACATTTGGAGATACGTGGTTTTCTCAGGAAGGACGAGAGGAAGCAGATTAAATGAAACTCCAGCTGTCAAACAGATGTAGCGGAGTCAAAAATGTTGAATATGTGTGTGTGTGAGAGGATGAAGTGTCTGTTAAATCCAACGGCGTGGTTGTTTGGTCTGCTCTGGGCTTCGGTAGCAGACGTACAGATGCTGACAGATGTGTGTCTGCAGCTTTAACCCTCAGCAGAAGATGAGACAGAGTTGTGCTGGGAGTTGAAGTGTTTTATCTGCTCTGGTGCTTTGTACGGGCTTCCTGACTGCAGGGCCTGCTTCAGATACCTTTAAACCCCACAAGAAGGGACGTGTTCCATTCATGCCGTCTGCCCACAGTTTTCTCTCTCTCCACTTTTCAACAGCTGGCAGGAATTCAGGTTTTGGGAGAGGCACATTCCACATCCTGGGATTTAGCTCTACCATAAATGGTAAGCTTGCATATAATACAGTGACGTACCGGCCGGCCCGCATCCCTAAAACAAACACAGGAGCTGGTCTGAGATCAGCCAAGAGGCAGAGGCACCACTCTGACTCTGGTTCCATTTAACGCACCTGATGTGCACATGTTCTACGACTGAGCGACTGGACAATGTTCCACTATAAATACACTGTTGACCGTGAAGTTGGAGTAATTATGTTTTCGGTTCACTTTACTGCTTTTATTCCTATTTGTACACGTTGTTAAACACCTTTGACCAAGTGTAATGATTACATACAGTTACACTTTATTAAGAATAAATCATATTGTCACAATCATTTAATGAGAAGAGTTTCTTTTTTAGCAGTTCTGTTTTTGTACTCGTAATTTATTGTGTACAGTGTGTTTGCTCTTGCGTTCTATTGTATTATTATTATTATTATTTTTTACTGTGTGTCATGCTGCTGCTACATTACAATCTAGTTCTTCTCTGAAACTGGTCCTAAAAACAGGACATGGGGCTAAAAATTCAGCCCAGATGTAGACGAATGTTATGAAGCAAGTTTGGAAGCACTTTGGGTCTGTTTGAAAAATAAATACTGACTGAGATAAAAGACAAGCTATTTTTCAGATAAAACACATTTTTATATTATTTTACATTACATTTAATACAAAAATCTGCATGTAACACAATCAAAAGGACACCGAAATTACACACTATTTATTTATTTATTTATTTATCTTTATTCTCTCACAGGTACATTTTGGGAATTGACACCTAGGTAACTTTTTCTGTCCCAATTTGGGTCCTATTTTTAGTCCCAATATTTGATTAAAAATTCATTAATTTGGGATGGCTCAGAGCAAGAGGAACTTTTTTTTTTTTTTTGCATTTATCTGAGGGTGTTTAGATGTGGGTGAGAAGAGCAGACATTGAGAAAAATATCTGTTTTTCAAAATATCTGCATTAATATGGACAGAACATCAGGAAAATTCATTATCACTTTCATTCATTACTTCTCTGTCTATCTATCTATCTAATCGCATTCTTTCAACATTATCTGCTGTGTGTAATTAAAGCAAAATCAGCTGAAACCTAAGGAGCTGGTGTCAATAAAGTGACATTAAATGCAGAGCTTTTGCCTCATCTACTTTATATACACTATTTATAATACATTTTACATGATAAATTAAAATAATAAAGAGTATGAGGGTGTCCAAAAGGTCTGAAACACATGCATTTAATACATTTCAATCAACTTTCATCATATTTCAGCTTCTGTATTTCCATATTGAAGCATTGCAGGTAAATGGATATAAATATAACTATATGTAGGTTTTTATTTAGTTCTTTGAGTGAAATGGGTTAATCTACATTTCTACTGCAAATGATTAGGTATAAGAACCTAATAAAAATATAGCATTAGTTCAGTGGTGAGGCTTTGTAACATCAGAAACAGTCACCAAAGTTCAACACAAAAGATTATATTTGGCAAAAGGAAATTAAAAGATTAATAAATAAAGATAAAACGTTAATGTCTTATAGCAAGTAAGGGTTTGCAGATTTGGGTTTAAGATTATTTAATGTCTTCTTTGGGCTAATATTGACCTCCAACAAGGAGGTTGTATCCGTTCATCTGTCAGTAGGTTTAAATTAATAAATACAGAACAGTTTTTCATGAAACCTGGTGGAAGGGTAGGACATGGGCTAAGAACGAACCCCTTAGATTATGAAGTAGATCCATAATAAGGAGCTCAGTCTGGAATCCATTAATTAACACTTTTTTTTTTACTGAAATGGAAGCAGATGCTTAAAATAATATGATAAATACATTATAATCACAGCTCCTCAGTCAGAGGCTGTTTTTTTTATCACCAAATACTTCATGATGATAAAGAGACTCAGATGAACATGGTAATATGTAATTTTATGTAGTTTTATTGGATGATGTGAGAGTGAAGCCATGAAAAAGAGTGAGTTTTGTGGATCTGAACAGAAACATCTGCACTGATTTATTTACCATTGGGTTTAAGGGTCAGTTGGATTTCATTTCATTTATTCATTTATTTCATTTATTCATTGGATGGTGTCACTTAGAGGCTCATAGATCTGATTCTGTGAGTCACTGGGTTTTAGGAGTTTCGTTGTCTGAAAGAGGATGGATGCAGCGACATTTGTAAATATAGTGTAACAACAGTTTTACCAGAAAAGTTTGTCTCCACTCTATTGATGACATTATCCGCTCTAAGGCTCAGTAATGTGGATCCGAAGAAGGAGTTTGATGTTTTTCCAGTGGAAATGAATTGGAATTTTTTGCATTTTGTTTGTGACTTTCACTGTTACAGTTTCTAGATGAAACTATGAATAGTCATAGTAAATGTTCCTTAAATTTAAGTACATTTTAACATGTAATTTGTGTGTGTTTTCACAAGTTACACAACATAATCTGTATCTTTGTATGCGTTAGATGACAAAAAATGGCACCACCATCTCACGCCAAGATCTGTGTTACCATGGTAACAGTTACACCAAAGCTGGGTTTCCCAAACTTACGGTCAGGACCCAAAACAGGTCGTGAAGCTGTTTTTATTAAGTCATTAGTTGCCTAATATGATATGTGAATTCATTTTCTAAATTGAAGTATTTGGAAGACTTCATTACTTACATGAAATGGAGAGGGAAGGTAAGAACAAGATGATGTAATGGATGAAACAAAAAAAACAAAAAAAAAACACAAAATGTAGAAATGTAAAAGTCACAACAAGATGCAAACATAATTTTAAAAAAAATGAAAAAAAAAGCAACAAGATGTAAAAGATGAGAACAATGTAGTAACATAATGAAAAAGATGAATATGTAAAAATGTAAAAGTCATACAGAATGAGCAAAAAAAAAAAAAAAAAATGTAACAAGATTTAAAACACAAAACAAGAGAAAAATGAAGTTATCCAAAGTAAATAAAATCTATTATAATAGATACGTAACAAGATGAAACCAGATAAAAATGATACTAGATATGTTAAAAAAGGCAGAAAAGATGATTATGAAGAAAAATCAAATTGTAATGGCAGCAAAACATGATAAAACCTAAAAAGATAATAGAGTAGACATTGAAATAGTAATTATTATTGCAGTTCAAGGTGTATTTCTGTAAATTTGGGTCCAGAAGAGACATAAAATGAATGTCTTTGGTGCTGAAAAACCACTGCTCTATGGTCATGTACTGATGTGCCTGGTGTGTTATGTTAGTGTAATGTGGTGAGTAGTATTGTGTATTTTGTTTTGTCCTTTTGTAAACTGTATGACCACAGGAGGAACAAATACTGAAGCTGAAGCTGAAGTTGATGTAAACAAACAACACAATAATGCCTGCAATACAAGAAGAGGCTGATGAGATGAGATGAGATGAGATAAGACTTTATTGATCCCACCATGGGGAAATTCCACAGTTTACAGCAGCTAAACATACAGCACACTCAAACCACAAGAGTGAAAAATATAAAGGAAAAATAAAAAAAAAATCTTGTGTTTATATAAATAGAGAAGAGAGACAAATAGAATTAAACATTTTTTAAAATGTGAAAATATAAAATATAAAATAACATGTAAACTAAACTTTATGCGTATTTGCATATTTATATTATTTACATACATTGTATTTGGATTAGTTTGTCATTTCTATTTTTGGATTATAACCCTTCTTGTACAATATGCTGTATTTTCGTCGTGTTATCATGTGTAAAGTGCAAATAACCTTGAATAAAGTGAACTCAGAACAGCCCAGTGGTCCTGTCCCTGCTCACAGCGCAGAGTGGCTCCTCTTCTCCGTAGACGATCTTTGTGTCTGTGACTTATCAGCGTGGAAACTTCAAAACCCATTCGTCCGAGTGGAACCTGAGGGTCCACCCACCCGTGGATGGATCCTGCCCAGACCTCTGACCATCGATCACCGCACATGTCACACGCAGTAGGAAGTGAACAGCAGCTCCCAAAGCTCCGCACCTTCACACGCCTTCGGTAACAGTCGGTTCGTTTCGTTCGGAACTTCGCCATGCCTCTGCGGGTCACGATGCAGGGTCCTGGGCCCTGGGGGTTCAGGCTGGTGGGGGGAAAGGACTTCGAACAGCCGCTTACCATCTCCAGGGTGAGTTTGACTCAGCTTAACTATCGCTGCCTCCGGGGAAACCACACCTGGGCTGGTCCCGGCGAAACTTTCACCCCCTGTCGCTTCTGGTTGAGTTGCTCCTTTTTCTTTTTCTTTTTTTTTTTCCCCCCACTTTAGCCACTTTTAAGCTAGCGGCTAACTTAACTAGCTAGCTAATATCAGTGTTTTACGTCGAAGGATTAGCCTTCAGACCTTTCATTTTCATTTATAAGACTGAAAGTATCAGTGTTTACTCAAATGTAATTGGGATATATTGCGTTTAGTGGATCAGGTAGCCACAATAGTTAAAAAATATCATCATGTTCGTCATAAATTAAGACTGTCAAACTTGTATGTTAGCATAATGTACAGGAGAAATCATTAGCATCCTCTGTTGAATCTAGCCTTCGTACAGTAACTGTAGTTTTGTGTTAAAAGTCGTGTTCATTATTACATAACTAGTACTTGTAAAGCATCTGGTCTCCATTTAATTCAAGTTGACTATCTACTATTCAAAAGTCTTATTCCACCTTTAGTTTATAGTGTTGTTGTTGTTGCGTCTTTTGATTTTCATTAGTGTTTTGTTACAGTTGAAATGAGCATACATGTTTGTTTCTCATTCTCTTTTCTTCACACACCACGAGAAAATACAAGGGATATGTGCACAGCCTTAAAAAAAACACCCAAAAGTTGAACTAATTGTGGCAAAGGTTAAAGTCACTATTTAGTGTGACCTCTGACCCCATGACAAGCAGCAACACAAAGAATTAGAAACATCTCACATGTGTTGAATGAAACCTGGTGCAAAACATCAGAAGATTAACGCCATAAATCTCATTGTCTGAACAAAAGGATTAAAGATGTGAAGTGTAAAGGGAGGTCACACTAAACACGACCACTTTGGTTTATAGACGCTGTTTTTACCCTGAAACTGTTGTTTTTCCTGTCACGTGTCAGATTGGATCTAAATATGGAGATAAATGCATATATGTGGTTATTAGAATGTTGGACAAGGACTTCAACACAGTACTGTATATATTTGCTGTTATTGTTAAATGAAATACTATTAAATCTTATCCGTGAGCCTTAGATAATCCCTAACTTGGCTGACATCCCCTGCAGCTTGTTCTTTTCATTTACTCCATACACAATCCAACACTTACTTAACAATGTGACACACCTCTGACAGTAAAAACAGGAATACGACACTTTGCTGAGTGGAGGGAGGCTGCTGTTCCTGTTGTAAAAGTAGCTATAGAGGCTGTTCCGCTCCACCCATGGAAAAGTGATAAGGAATTCCAGGACCCAGTTCCTTCAGGCCTTTTTAGCTTCAGTGTTGTTTGCCCACGACCGAGGCATCACTCAGACAGAACTGCTGAGTTGAGCACATGAACGTCTCCTCAAGTGGCTTTGTTTGAGTTTACAGTAAACATGAACATGAAAGGTCTTTAAAGTTCAGGGTTAAACCACACAGGAGTGTCAGCGGTAAAGTGTACATCAGACGCTTTGTGTGTAATTTTATAGCAGTGATTTTGTTCTGCAGGAACCGTTCAGAAGTGATACAGGCAGCAACTTTACATTTTAACACAAAATAAAAAACTAGGCCACACATTATGGTACAAATTGTTACTTTTATTTTCAGCTCATTTGCATTTTTATTAACCACAAAGCAGCTTTCAACACATAAACTAAACCAACTTACCACAACTTGCAAACATGATATCATTAATTAAAGAGTATAACATTTCCTTTCATGCTGTATTTGCTGATGCTGAAGAGATTTACACTTTAGTTTTTGTAATTTCCTGGTCTTTACCATAAAAGCACTGAGGGTCAGTACTCAGCCTTTTATGCAGGTGTCAAATATTTGACGCCACGTCAAGAATTCACTCAAACTCAACAAACCGAACAAAATACACAGTGTTAACGTGTTTGGTTTCACTCTGTGCTGTTTGCTGTTACAGCTGTGAGATATGACTAAAATGTAGATAACGTTTACCACATATTCTAAGCATGAAACCCAATTTTAAAGGTAAATAGTGACATCTTTTCAACTATAATTATAGATTAAGTAAATAAAATTGTAAACTAAGTAAATATATGAACATGGCAAAAATAACAAAACTTATACATTATTCAATAAGTGACAGATTTAGCCTCTTGTTTTCTCTTGTCTGGTCAGACCCGTTCTATCATTCAGAATTACCCCATTTCTCAGTGTTACATCCAGTACAGACCAAAGATTCACGGCGACACAGGCTGAAAACTTGCAACTACTTGCAGAACATCCATCTGCAGTGTTCTGGCAACTTCGATTTGCATGAACTCCGTGTTTGTTTGCGTTGCTTTCATGCATATTTCTGATAATATGTGACTCAGTGAAGCAAACAATGGAGCATAATAGACAATTTTATATTATGTCATGATGTATGTTAACATATCACACGGTTTATTCTACTGCCGCTGTTACCTTTTTATACATAAATCCTATCCATAAAATCATTTGCAGATAGCATTTTATTTATTTTATGTGATCTCTTGCCTACTTCTGGAGTCTATTTTTTCTTGTTTCATCATACCCACATCCACCTTCATATGATTAACATCAAAAACTGACCTCATCTGATTAAAAATGCCTCCCGTGTTGCAGGTCACCCCAGGGAGTAAAGCTGCCCAGGCCAACCTGTGCATTGGAGACATGATCTTGGCCATTGACGGCGAACCGGCAGACGGCATGACTCACATACAAGCCCAGAACAAGATCAAGGGCTGCATAGAGGAGATGGTGCTCTCCATAGACAGGTACGATGTTGTGACATGCGCTGGGCTGATCTGCATAGCCCTGGGCCTGAAAACACAGTAACATGAGACGACTCAGGCTGTAGTCCAGGTGTTCAGGGTGTGACGTTATGCTTATTCATGCAGGTTAAACCTCAGCCTGTCTTTTACTTTTTAGCTTGTAACTTTGTGTTTGTTGTGTAGTGACTTTCTGTCATCATGTCATTGCGTTATATATTGACTAATGGGTGATGAAGCTGCACAGATGTTGAAATAAGCGAACCAAACACGCTGAAACAGATGCTTATTCATATTAAGAGGAAGTGGGTGGGGCAAAGTATCAAGGAATCCAAAAACATCTTCAGGGGTTTTATTGCATTCAGACTCACCTTTTTCATCTGAATGCTGGTTTAGAGCCAATTCCTGATGTCAGACCAGTTCTTTAGATGATTTGTTCGTATTTTGATAATAAAGAGTCAAAATTTTCTCTTTATTTGCTGAAATCTGAAATATTTGCAGATTTATGTCTTCTTCTGTGACAGTAAACTGAATATCCTGTGGTTGTGGATCAGTCATTTTGGAAACAGTTTTCCAAATTTTCAGACCTTCTGTAGACCAAACTATTCAACATACAAAATAAAACTACAGTGAAAATAATCATGGCTACCTTCGAGAGCTTGAGAGAGCCTGTTCCACAAAAACAAAAAGTATCAGTGAAGAAATAATGTTAAGTGGAATAAGAGGAAAAACAAGGAACCGGAATAAAAATACAAACTACAATGACATGGATTTGCTGGTAAAATCGTCTTCATTTTCCTTCAGTGTTAATTGTTCATAGTGTAAAAGAGCTTCATAACATCAGACTTTTCACATTTGATGTAGCTACACTGGTCCAACAGAACAAGGACCACAATTCATACTGAAGTTTCTCCAACATTTATTCGTCTCTGCTGAAACACTAATGGAAGACACCATGAAATTAATTTTTTACTCTTTGACTGTTTCTTAGGCTAATGCCAGGTAATAGACACATCCCAACATGCTAACATAGCAGCAAATGCATCAGTTTTTTTTATGAAGTGTATAAAGAAATATTAAATACAGCACAAACAATAAATATCATTTGCCATTTTGCACTTCTTTAACCAAATACAAAATTAAGATGATCTTGGAAATGTGTCTCATTTTGGCTCTTACCCATAATGCCTTAGTTGCACTCTGGTCATTTGATCTACCTATAAAATAAACTTTCTACCTAAAGCTTTGATTTTTGAAAACCAGACATTATTTTGCAGATATGTTGTATCTCCTCTTCAGTTCTACTGGTTTCATGGTATTTATGATATTTTTTTATTAATGTTAAACAAATTTATGACCCCCCCCTCAAAAAAAAAGAATACAAAAATTAACTTCACCAATATAAAACTGTCTCTGTGACAGTTAAATTTGATGTACAACTTCATTCATTCTGGCTGTTTCAGCTTCTATAAATAAAGGATTTCCTCATAATACCTGGAAAAAATAAACCAAAACTAGCCAATTAAAAAAAAAAAAAGGTTTTGTAAAATGAACAGAAATCCAAACCAAAAATAAAAAAGAATCAAATTGTCAAAATTGTGTTGACTTTGGAAGTAACAGCTGTTTACCCAAGGAACTGGGGAAGGATTTTCACAACCAGCAAAACCAGTAACCAAACATTTGTGACTTGCATGACACAAAGAAGAAAGAAACAGATTTGGTGTAGTGTCTAGTCTACGTAATGACAAAGAAACAGCAAACCAGTGGGTTTGAAGCTGCTGTGGTCTGTGGAGAGGGAAGTAAAAGCATGTACAGGGATGTAATGACTCTGTGGTGGCTCTCCAACGTGGCCTTAAAAAGTCCAAGAGTTGATCTGAACTGGCGTTAGCTCAAACTTTCACTCAGCCTTAGGTTGATGCTGGTGGTTAAGAGGTAACACAGACTTAGCGTCATAACTGAGTCCAGCTAAACAGGAAGTAGTCGTTTTAGTCTATATTTAAAGCCACTAAGTGTAGAATTATTTTATCGTTACAGCATCTGTGAGGAGTATTTCTCTTTTTCTGTGTTCTTCAGGTCAGAATCTAAAATGTGGTCTCCGCTTTCATCTGAAGAAGGGAAGACGCATCCGTACAAGATGAATCTGGCATCGGAGCCCAAGGTGTGTGTTCCCCAAGTCCTCATTGGAACCGGATGAATCTTTTAAACCAGTCTGTCATTTAGTCTGAAAACTGGGAATGGCGTTTACAGGTAGCCATATTTTTACTGGAAGGTTCTTTCCCACCACGCCCGCAAAGGCTTGTGGGTGTTCTGGACTCTGCCAAGCATGAAGTCATTGTTTACTTCCCAACAGGACGTTTCCTAGGAGACGGTAGTTTATCAGCCAAGCTCTGACGTAAGCCTCAGTTCCCGACCGCTGAGTGGAAAATCGAGAGCAAAGTGTGACTTCATGTAGGAAACTGTGTGGTGTGTCCTGGCCTTTGTGTGTTTCACCGGTCACAGATGTGCGTTTTTCTCACACACACAATAACACGTGTTTGTCTGCAGAGTGTCACTTTGAAGCCTCCTCACCGTTTTATCTGTTAAAGCTGCCTCCTTGTGCTGTTCGTCTGTTCTGGTTCTTTTCGTGAAGTCATTTGCCCTCAGAGACTCTGGGGTTTTCTGCAATTTAAATGTCGGATGCTTGAAGCATGAGCTAAATCTGGAGGCATTTCCGTGTTCCCACTGTGCAGCATGAGCTAGGTTTGGTGGTATTTCTGTGCCTACTTTGATAGCATGCCAGTGCCTTGACATGTTTGTCATGAAAGATCGTTAGCTGGTTAGATATAATTACAGCAGAATCCTTACTCCGACATTATGCTGCTAAATTATGCAGTTGCAGAAACAAATGAGGCCGTTTTGACGTTTTCGGTCGGCTTGTTTTTCAAAGTCAGCAAGTTGCAACATTATTGAAATCATAGTTAAAAACACTGGAGACGGGGCGGCGTCGAGCATTTAGTTGCCAAGTGATGATGTCCTCGAGAAATTTAGCAGCTTTTAAGACCCTGAAGCGACCCCAAAAACACCCGCCCAAGTTTTTGAGCAGGTATCAGTTCCTCTCCCTTGAACATGACTCTCTGATTGGAAGACTGAGCCGTACATTAATTTAGTTGACCAATCACAGGGTTCCCACAAGGTCTTAAAAAGTCCTGAGTCTTGAGTTTACAAATCTGAATTTAATACCTTAAAGTCTTTAAAGGTATTAAATTTGATATGGTAGGTCTTAAGTTATGTTGCCATAAACTTGTTCTCTCTGTTGTGTTTAAATGTCTCCAAGCTGCAAAGAAAGTAACATAAGTCGACTCAGTTCCACCCGTTCCAACCCAACAATTTACATTAAAACTAGGAACCAATTATCTGTAAGTTTGCAGCCCCAGGTGGGAAATGATGACAGAACATTCAGCCCAACACACCTGCAGCCATTAGTCACCTGAGAAAGCTGACTTTGGTAACTTTAAGTGATGGTTCGCAAGCGGAAAGTAAACATGAGGACGTGCAAATTTAATAATACCTGGTTGGAAAAAAGATAATTTTTGACCTGGTTGACACGACTGAAGGGGAACGTGTTTGAAGTTCCTTGTGCAAGACATCAATTCAGCTCAGAATGATGGGAGTCAAAGCAATGGAGTAAATTAATACATTTTCCTAAATACTAGGAGTCACACTTTTTTTTTTTTTTTTTGCCAATAGGACTGTGAAAAGGCATTAAAGGAGTCATATTTAGCTAAACCCACTTTTATTAGTCTGTGGTTCATTTATTTGTGTATTTGGGCACATAACATCCAGACTTCCGACGAACCTTTCTTCGAGTACGCCATAATTGTTTGTCAGCAGCAGCGCTTGTAGTAAAAACTGAAAATATGTCCAAACTTTGAGCCAATTAGCTAAAATGTTCAGTTGTTGGTTGTATTAAGGAACACAAGTGGCTGAACAGGACAGACAGCACAGCCAAACAACCTGGAGGGGGTGGGCTCATGTGCATTTAAAGGGCCAGCGCTCAAAATGACCTTTCTGGTGTCATTACTCAGAAATAGGGTTGAAGATGG
>JAPQRP010000009.1:5334250-5353395 GCA_037367295.1 Apogon hyalosoma | reverse complement strand
CATATCTGATGACCATGAAAAGACGACAAACTGTATTTTACACCAATTATTGACATGTATTGATAGGATTAGTGGATAAACAGGTATTAAACAGTTTATATCAGCAGATGGTTTTGGTCACCAGTGCCTGTTTGGGTCTTTATGGGTTAAGTATCTTGTCATTGTAGTGAATTCAATTGAATTTAGGTCAAAAAGGATCTGAAAATCCTTGTATTCTGTTTTTAATCTTCACTGGAATTGGGGTTTTTCGACAGAATCAACACTGAAACAAATCTCTGAGTTAATTTTCCTCATGCATCGATTTAAAGTAAATAATAATCGGGACGGCGTTTGTTCCATACCGCCTCATAATGTTTGCTTTTGGATAAATAACGTCAGTACAAAAAGAGTCGGTTATTTACTGTTATCTGAGAACACTGGTCTACAAGTAAAACGCCTCCAGAATAAAAGTAGTGAGGTTTTACCGTGTGGGAGTCACTGATGAAGACAAATCCGGTTAAAAATGCTGGTTTGAAGTGTCACAGATACAGTCCGGAGTCAAAATGTGAAATCTGAGAATTAACGAGACAGTGGGTTCGATTTAAAAGGAATATTAGTGTCAGAGCTACAGATCTACTTCAAAACACTGTCCGCACGTGACAGTACATTCACTTTACAGGTTCTGTCAGTGGAACGTTTATAATCTACTGGATAAACCGACATATATGTGGAAGAACACCCCATCATGTACACTGAAAACATCAGCAAACCAGCACTTTGATCATTTGTTTTCCAATTAATGTGATTAACCCATAAAGACCAAAACATCCATCACTGACCGAAAGCATCTGCTGATCTAAACGGTTTAACACCTGTTGATCCACTAATCTGATCAATACATGTCAATAACTGGTGTAAATACAGTTCTGCATCTTTTCATGGTCATCAGATATGACCCATTTGGACGTTCAGAGGCTCCGTAGTTACCATGGAAACACCATCATCTTCTCCAACACTGATTCTCCAGTCAAACCCGTGGAGCTGGATCAGTGACAATGTTTGGACACACTGGGTTTATGTTCAGTTCAGGACAGATTAGTCTGAAACAGTCTCTTTTTCTTCACTTTTTTCTGTTTTGACATAATAACCTTTGACTTCACTGTGAACTTTCATGAAAATCTACTGGAATTAAGTGAATTAAACACAGGAAAACAGGATTTTCACTGGATAAAATGCCAAATTCAGAGGATAATATTATAAGAAATGTGACAAATGACTTTGGAAATTCATTTGGAAACTGCCACAAAAGTGTCACACTGGGTTTTTAAGGGTTACATTTGGCTTTTTGTGCCCCCCCCCCCCCAGATGGATCAACACCCAAACGCGTCCCTGTGTTCTTTTTCCTCATGTACCGGTTTAAAGTAAATCGTAACCGGGACCGTGCACTGGTTTCCGGTGAGGACGGTGTAGTCCATGTGGCCGGTGGGGTGTCCCGGTGAGCCCAGCTCCCACACCGGGCTGCGCAGTCCCGGTCCCGGTCCCGGTCCCGGCCCGTAGTCGTCCGTGCGTCCGTGCTGGTCCGCCATGCGCAGGGTCTGGGTCAGGGCCCAGATGTAGTTGTGTGCGAAGCGCAGGGTTTCTATCTTGGTCATCTTGGCGTCCTCCGGGAACGCGGGCAGGATGCTCCTCAGCGCGTCCAGGGCCGAGTTCAGGTTGTGCATCCGGTGCCGCTCCCGGTCGTTCGCCTTCATCCTGCGCCGGCCCCGCTGCGCGCTCCGGTCCGACCCGGGTCTGCGCCGCGGGTTCCGCACCGGGGACGCGTCCGATCCGGGACCCCTGTTCTTCAGGGTCAGGTCTGGGTAAAACCTGCCGAACGTCACTGCGCTCGGGGATGTGCGCACGTCGACGCAGTGCACTGTGGGAGACATCCTGCGCAAAGGAACCACACCGTTAACCCACGAAGACCCAAACCAAGACCTGAACCACCTGCGGATCTAAACTGAGCCACTGATCCGATCAATGCATGTCAGTAACTGGTGTAAATGCAGTTCTTCATGTTCATGCTCATCAGTTTTGACCCATTTGGACGTTCAGAGGCTCCGTAGTTACCATGGAAACACCATCATCTTCTACAACACTGATTCTCCAGTCAAACCCATGGAGTTGGATCAGTGACTGGATGGAAACACTGGGTTTATGTTCAGTTTTCTCAGCTTTTGATACAATAACCGTCAACTTTAATCAGAGCCTTATGAACTTTTACATGATCAGCAAATTAATGAACAGAAAATACCTGATTTTGACTGGAAAAATACTAAATACAGAGGATAATAACCATAATAAATTGTGTTAGAGAGAAAAATCTCTTGGAGAACTGACACAATCCTTGTCTTTATGGGTTTAACCTCTTTAAAAACTTTTGCTCCGTTCAAAAATGTCCAATTCCAGGGTTTTAACACTTTAAATGCCAGTTTGAATACGTGAAGTCACTTTAAACGACACATTTTCCATGTCATTCACGGTGGAAGGATGATGCACTGTTTCATATTAGAGTCCTGGACATGTCAGGGATTAACAACAACAGATTTCGTTGCATTAATAGTTTTGATGTGAGCTTTCAGTCTAAGTACCAAAAATGACTAATGATTTACTGTAGTTTTTTGTTTTAATTTTAACTTTCAGTTCAATTTGCCCCAAAGTTTTAACATCCTTCACATTCTGATCCGTAAGTTTCACCTCTAGAAAGTATCCAGCACTTGCTCAGATTTTTAAATGAACCAGTTAGTGAAGTTCAGTGGGATATTTGTGCACTTACTTGTGCCAGGTGACACTTGGATAAGGGAAGCCTCTTGGTCTGGTGCGGGTCCAGGCAGCAGACTCTTCATCCGTGCAGCTGACAGTGAGGGATGGATGCGCATCTCTGTCATTTTATATGCCCTTTATCTTATCTTTTTGCGCTTGAATCAACAGCGCCTGTCAAGTAGCCAATCAGCTTCCAGACAGCGCGTCCTCCACCTTCTTACTCTCCCTCTCTCGTTCTTCACAGCTCTGTATTTTCTTTGTGCACTCTTTGTCATAATCAGTCAAAAACCATGCGGGGGAGAGTGTCGTGAATATAGGCTTTGGCAGGTGATGGATGGCGATATTGGAGATCAAACTGCAGCGTGGACCATCCTCTCTTTACGCATCTGTCAATGACCAGGTTTATTCACGTCATTCACACTGTATCAGGGCACATTCAGGATAAGGAGCTGCATCCGTCTAAAGAATGAACGATTATTATGGAGATTTCTTTGCGTAAATAACAACCTGCCCCGTGGATAAACGCCAACCCTGCACCATTTAGGGAATGAAAACTCACAGGAGCCGTGATGTGTAGAAAATGTTGTCTGTATAAAATAAAAATCATGTTTTAGGACTGATTTTATGAAAGAATCCGGACTGATCCAAGTACAAACCAGAAAAGTGCAGCTTTACTATTTTCACATACAGGAAATAACAAGTTGATTTTTAAGTGAAAATATTTATCAAACCAAACACAAAAAGCAGGTAAGGAAGAAAAATAGTATGTATTGCAACTTTACAAGCTTTGGTTATAGAGTTTTCCAGGAGAAAAGTAACATAAAAGGAAAAAAATACAAAACATGACAAAGTATAATGAAGATTAAAAATAATAATTATAATAGAGTGCAAAAAGGAAAGAATACAGAAAGTTTTTGCCTGTAGATTAAAGTTTCCGTGATAGTTTTCAGCCCTGACTTCAAGACAAGAGCTTAAATGTCAACTCGTTCAGCTCCTTTTGCGTTTGGTGAAAACATTTCCCCTAATATTTATTTCTCAAGGTTACAAAAAATAAAATAAAGATAGATGAGCTAAATATTATAGAATTACATAAAAACAAGTTTTCAGTCCTGAACTGTTCTCTCTTTCTCCTGTGACTTTGCTTTTCCTAATATTTCCATCTCTGTATCTGTTCGGAACCGTCAGATGCCAAGTTTTACGCACTCCACGTGTTGGCACAACTTGTGCAGGGAACGTGGTGGTGACGGCTCTAAATCCAACTTCAACTTCACACGACAATGAAAACTTTGGAGAAACGCCACGAACATGTAATTAATCTGATCTAAATTGCTAATTAATGTTGTAACTTCAGTTGCGTATTTTCTGTGGCGCGCACATGATGAGCTGCTACTCGCAAAAACAAACTGCTTTAAGTTGTTTTTTGTTGCTTTGAATTATTCCAAGAGGTATTTCAGAGGATAAATCACGTCTTTATTACCTCAGAAAACGTCCCCTTCAGTAGGTGGATGGAAGTTTACTTGTAATGCCACATGCAGTTTATTTCTGCAGTCATTTGTTAATGCGTTAATGCGCAAAGCTCCGGCTGCTTGACAAAGACAATTACGCATGGGGCCACAGAACAAAGAGGGTTTGAGAGGGTCAAACCTGTTGTGTGGCCCGATGGCACAAAGGGTCCTGTTGTGTGTCATGACAATAAAACCTCAATATGTTGTGTAATGTGACCCTATGTGTGTGCGCTATGACATGTCCAAAAACACATCCAAACCGTCCACAACCCCAGGGCGCATTGCATTTTTGTACGACAACTTTCCCTTTTAGGGCAGTAGAGGTTCGTAAAGTGGATGAATAAAGTGCAGACGCAGGAGAGGAGGCGTGGGGGCGCGTGGCAGAGCCCGAACGTGATTTACTGTCGCCAACAAAGGATCACAAAAAGCTCTCCTTAACTTTCTGTCTAAATATGTGTTTTGGGAGCAATCAGATAACCATATGCTTTCAATAAACTGGACAAATACACTAGTGAGATAGGAGATGGTGCCTTGCTGTTATAAAAGGCAGGAAAAGTCTAAAGTAAACTAAATATTACCACTTTACAAATAATCATTGATGCCAAATCCATAGTGGGATATCGTGGACAGGTGTGGGACTGAAGTCAGTCTCTCTCCTTGATTTTTATCAGTGGGCTGTAGTGTCCTGCTTGTTATGCAAAGTATAGGCAAACATAAGCGCCCAGTTGCTGTGGAAATAGCAGATATCGGAGCAGACTTGGTACGAAAAGTGATTTAACAATATTTAACAATAAACTGAGCAAGCTCTGGAGCAGGTGATACCTGCCCGATGCTCCTGATTAATACTTCCTCTACTACTTCACTTTACAGTCTCTTTTGCTTATTTATTAAACGAAATCTATTTATTATTATTTTAGCAAACAGAGGTACCAGGTGGGGCTTTATTTTCGTCTTCAGCTTTTTGTTTGAAGGACGTTTTGAAGGGGACAATCAAAGTCCAACAACTCGCTGACCAGATTGTTGTCATCCCAAACTAGCAGCGAAGCCATTCAATGTGCCCCCCTCCTCCTGTCCTTTCTGCCAAAGAGCTGCTGGGAGGGAAAAAAAGAAAAAGGAAACTTCTTCAAGAAAGGAAAAACATCTTAAAAACATTTAATTGCAACCCGGATGCCATATGTACACCTCTTGTGAAACCTCTCAACAATGTGACTGGCTTTTAAAAAGTATAGAGTGCGCCTTTGGAGACGTGTGCGCTTTTGGAGAGGTGCGCGCGTCGTGACCAGAATGACCCCGAACGCACTTTACACAAGAAGTAATTCACTTTTAATGTGCTTTGGAGTTTCCTTTCACAGGCAAAGCATTGTACGTCTCACCTCAGCTTTTGAAGACAGTGTACACCAATTACAGTGGAATAGCTGTCCTTTGGAGACAGTTTGTCTTTTTGTAAAGATTGGAGATTGAAATGGGGCCGTGGTTGCCCCCTTTCACTACTTGTTTTTTTTGTTTTTTTTTTTCGTTTCCTCTGATAGATTGTTTACACTTTGCAGGTCTGTGTTCATTAGTGGCCCTTTGTTGTTTCAGGGACAAATGAACATTTTCGTCATATGGATGAACTCCGGCACCGCCTTCATTTATGTCATAATGTCACTTTTATATCAGTTTATTGGATTTATTTTAAGAACTTGTCATATTTGGGACTTGTGAGAAAGGTCTCTCATGCACATGTTTCTTTACTCCAGGTGTCTGGATCTATTCATTAAAAAACATAAAGTTTATAATCAGGATTGGATCAAGTTACACTTTTCAAAGTTTGCCAATTTAGCTGAGTAATAAAAATAAATCAGCGAACATGTAATAGTTCTATAAAGTTATGTTTGGTCCCTTTAACGATAAGTACTTTTCACTCCTTAAAACTGTAATAAATCAGATTAAAGCGTAATATTGATATATTTAACTGTTACAGAGGACATCCTACTTTACACTGCGCAAAACCTGTGTTTACTCATATTTCGACAATTTAATAAAAGTTTAAATTTAGTCTCAATGAAAATAAATATTCACATTCAAATCTAATTCTTAACGTTTCATATAATTCTTTGAGACTAAAATTCCTGCTTAAGGACATAAACATGATCCCAATTACTCTGCTCTAATAAAAAAAAAAATACTGATTAAAATACACTATAACATTAATATTGCTGGAAAAAGTATTTATTTCCTTCCAAATTCAGTCGTTTTTCATAAAGAAAGTTAAAAAAAAAAAAAAGTTTTTTGTTTTTTTTGCTTTTCTATCCCGTTGTTGCAGGTTTTCGTTGCCATTCCACAACTCCACCGGTTTGTGGCGCTGTTTCTACTTTTAAACAGTTAAACAGAAGAAGTAGGTTTTAATATTGATATTTCATTTATCCGTTTCATCAGATAATTCAGAATCACATAGCAATTAAAACAAGAATATTGACTCATTAATGTGTTCATCTGTAACGTCTCTGCTGTTAATTTTAAGGCTCATTTCAATGACTATGTGTGCTGTTCATATCTTGCTATTTTACATTTAAGCCACATTTTAATATAAATTAGCAAAATAATAAACAACAGCTTTTTGTGATCAGTAGTGGAGTAGTTGCAGTGTGGAGTTCTACCGTTTGAGGTACTTATACTTTACTCGTTTTTTTCATTCAGTGCTTCTTTCTACTTCCACTACTTTTTGATTTTGCTGATGGAAATCTGACACAACGGATTATAAAAACTTTTACATTATAACACAATTTTATGTTTAAGCCTGGTTTTTCCACCCTTTTTGTCATAAAAAAAACAATGTGTAACTTTTCCGCCTTAACTCATCACCTCTCATCATATGATAAACATCAGATTTATCCATTTTTCTGTGTATAAAACCCAATATAAAGTATAGTGAAAATAACACTTAAGATTCACTGTTTATAATGTAATTAAATCTGATCTAAAAACTTGTCAGAAAACTATAAAGGATTTTTACTTGTACTGGAGTATTTTTCATTGCTGTATTAGTATATTTACTTAAATACATGGTCTCAGTACTTCTTCCACCACTAGAGGTACAGCAGAAAATGCAAATATCATAAGTGTACAAGTACATCAAGTTGTATTAACATTTGGTATTTGGTATGTTTTTAAAGAGAACAGATGTGTTTATTATGCTCTTCATTCATTATTATTATTATTTTTTTTAAACTTAAAACATTGTTTCCTCTCTGCAGTCCACCACATGTATGTAAATACTCAGTCTTACATTTTTAAGGATATGACATGAACCCAATGGCAGTCCTCTGGATTTTGTCTATTATTGTAAGAGACATGCATCACCTGAGTGATTCTGAGCACCGTGTAAACCAATTTATGTAGAATTAAAACGGAAATCATCAAAATGAACTTCATGACTTTTCCCAGATTCAACTGTTCCATCTATTCTTTATATTTTTGAACATAATGGTCCAAAGATGTGAAATTACATATTTTTAATATAATATCATCATAATACACTGAAGTGAACACTGGACAGTAATGCCCTAGTGTGTGGTTAAAAAACAGCTATTTATTAGCTTTTTATTGCAGTAACGGCTATCTGATGTCAGACTTTTACTTTGACAGACATGAATCAAAGATGTGCAGTAACTGGCTGTTAAACGTGGATATACAGACATTTGACCGAAACACAGGTTGAGTTTATGTTGTTATTTATGACCAAGATATAACACAAATATGACCACGAATGAGTTAAACATGGACTTAGAAACAATGAGAGTAAAAAGGGACTGAGACTAAAGTATGAGACATGACAGAAGTAAAATATCAAGCCTGGTTTAAGAAACATTTATTTTGCGTGCTCCTCCAGATTTACAGATATCTTTTTAACGAAGTTTATTTTGAAAACAGTGATGAAAAAGCTCAAAATGACATTGAACACTTACTTACCAGACAATTGTAGAAACATATACTTGCTTGGTTTGGATTTTCTAAAATTAGTTTGTCACTTGATAATGATGGGAAACTGGGGCCCCCATGGAGACCAGCTGACAACAACATGGCAGCCATTTTCCTATGGTTTCCTGTTGCTAGCTGCTAGGTGCTAGCAAAGAGATAATGTCAAACTGCTGTGATCAAATACAGTGAATAGACAAATTGTTGTCACATTAATACTTTGCTATTGATCAGTGAATGAAAAAACAACGGAGAGAGAATATTTGAAAGTATATCAGAGAAATCCACATATTTGAAAGTGTTGTTAGCATTAGCATAAGCTTGCAAGCATTCAACTAGTTACCTTCTAGATAACATTTTACTGTCTAGAATGGTAGGAAATTGGAATTAAAATATTTCTATTAAGTGCTTTTCAATTATTTGGTCAGAAAAGACAGCAACATAGTTCAGAATCAATTTATACTTTTACCAACATTTCATGTCACAATTTAAGAGGGTAAGCTAGCTGTTAGCTAGGTGATTGAATGCTAACATTTCCTATTTTGTTGATGGGCTGTAAAATATAACTTTAAACGCTGTCTGATATCTTCCAGATGTTCAGTACCTGGTGAAAAAAGACTGATTTGCTAGATTTTGACTTGGAATATGACACAAACACGGCATTGTCTTTTTGAAAATAGCTTTTGCACTTCCCATCCTGAAAGTAGCTAAAATTCGATTGGTTTATTTTCAGTGAACAAATGTGGGTAGTTTGTGACTTGTAGCTCAAAATAAGTAAATTACAGTGGCTGAAAGCAAAAGTGTTAGAGCCATTTATACAAAAGCATTTCCCGTTAGTTTTCTCCCTTCCTCTTCTTTTCTTTTACACCTGAACGCACCACATACCTACTTCACGTGAACCCCTGAATGCGTCACCTAGGCTTTCCTAACCACTTCACAGTTGCGGGTGTGAAATCCTGCGCGGCTCCCGTTTCTCTACCTGATCTGTAAAATGTGCAGCTCCCGACGCAGCCCGCAACCCCGCGACGCGTCAGCCGATCCACAGCAGTGTCACATCTACACATGCGCAGTTTCCGCGCAGTCGTACATCAGTGCAGCTCACTTCCTGAATCAGGGTTAGCTTACGGCTGTGTCTGATAGTAGCATGTAGATGAGAGCTGAGAGCTCAAAGCAGAGGCTGGAGGTGACTTTCCTGAGCCGCAGACGTAAAAGACGTGTTTCGGTGTGAGTTTACCTCGACGACATGGATTACTGGGTAGGTGTCGCTTCACTTTAACCCGTTTTCCGCCGTTAAACTCTGTGATACATGAGGAGGCGCAGACTTGTTTATCTCCACTGAACTGAGCTAATGACCCGAGTTGTTTTGCACAGAAAGATGCTCCAAGTCCTAAAAATACTAACTTTCCCAGTGTTCTCTATGTGTAAACTCTTCACTTAACTGATTTATGAGTGCTGGTGGAAATATTTGCATGACCACTTTGTTTATCTCTTATGAGGAGAGCCACATTGTGTTATTCAAACACCTGACATGAAACAATAAAAGGAAGGAGAGACCGATGCTCCTCATGCACAGTTTCATGTTCATGTTTTCCTGCCTGTTACTTGATATTACTTCCTCTTTAAAGGGTTTAAACCTCCCTGCTATTGTTTATTGTAGCGCTCATACTTTAAAATTAGAGATCCTGTCCAACGTAAACCTGCAGGAAGTTTATACAAAGCTTTACTTTTAAACTGCCACCAGAGACTTGTTCACATAGGTGGGATTTTCCTTCAGGGAGAAGAATTAACTTTTGTTGATAGTGGACATCAAAAGGTTGGACAAAAGATTGGACACTAGAGGGCAGCTTTTCTGACACAGATTTACTGTCAGAGCAAAGCTGACAACAACAGATAAGACCTTAAGTGAACTGAGGGAGCAGAAATGACCCAGCAACCAAGACAGATCAATGAGAAAACACGCAGACAAAGAAAATATCCCAAACAAATTGACAACATATGTACAGAAAACAAGCAAATACAAAGTATACGGTACAAGTACATGGTTTTCCACTGTTTTCTTCAGATTGTCGGTGCTTGGTTGCAGTTCAGGAGTTGTACAATCGGGGGAAATCTGTTGGGATTTGACTCAAAAAGTGCACCTTCATTTTTACACACTGTGAGAGCATGGCAACCCATTTATAGATGATGTAATCACCCAGCTGAGAGGGTTAGGGGTCCCCTCACAGTACAAGTATGTATTTTCTCTTCATTTCAGATGTTTATTATTCCTGCAGTGTCCATATGTGTGTGCACAAATTCACCAAGGCCAGTTTAGATGATATGAAAACACCATGAATTTGGAAAGTAAAACTCCACTGTAGTCCAACTCTGACTGTTACAGTTGTCTAGTAAGTTGTGATGCTCTCCACACTAATTTTATGTTAATCTGGTGTAGGTACTGTGCCCATACGGTAGGAAAATTACAGCAAGTAACAGGGGTTGCATGCAATTATTACAACTTAAAGGTCCAGTGTGTTAGATTTAGGAGGATTTAATTCTAGAAGTGTGATATGAAAACATGATTATTCATATTTTTAGTGTTTAATCCTCTGAAAATTAGAATTGTTGTTTGTTTTTGTTACCTTAAAATGAGCTGAGGGAGTTGCCTTCATATTATTATCATGTATTATCATTTCCCATAATGAAAATGGACCGAAGTTATTAGGACCTCAACTAAAAAGCCAATAAAAAACAAACCAGACTGATTCTAGATGGATGTACGTGTCGTTTGTGGCCACCGTAGGTGAAGGAGAGTGGGGTACGGTCTGCAATTTCACCACTAGATGTCGCTAAATACCACACACTAAATTTTTAAGGCACAGTATGTAATTCCTACCATTTAGGGTCTCATGGTTAGCGCATCAAGAGATGTCATTTGTGAAGTAGCATGAGATGAGACATGACTCTGGCTGCTTTATTGCAATGCAATTAAAAGGAAGTTTTTCCTCGCCATTGTCACCAGTAACAAGTGTTTGCTCCTGGAGGATCCTGTTGGGTTTCTGTAAATTAGTCTGGTTTCGATCGGCTCTATATGTAAAGTGTCATGAGATAACTTCTGTCATGGTTTGGCACTATAGAAATAAAATTTGATTTAATTTTGATTTGAATGTATGTTCATGTCTAAGGAAGTAGTTGCAACCAACTATATCAACAACACTGATAGGCAACCAAATGAAAAGGCACAGTACATTTGAAGAAATTATCTTTTAATATTGTTGAAAACATTTGTTATGCTTTAAGCGCATAAGCCAACAAAATATATAACATTGACCAAGATGCTTTTAGATATTTTATTGTGGGCTTGTTGCTTAGTATAATTTTATAGATTTAGCTAATTTTCCAGCCACACTGATGGAAAAAATTGACTTCAATAACTTCACATGTTTTTAAACCTTCAAAACTTCCAGACAAAAAGATGCAACAAGATAAAACTACAAAAAAGATGAAACGAGATGAAAATGTGTGGTTATGTGTGGTTTTAAATCATCAGGAATCCTTTTATCACCCACCCTTTTGTGATTTTGGTCTAAAACTTCACGTCATCGCAGCCTCGAGGCTCTGCAGATTCTGCTGTAATCATCCCCGGTCTCTGAGTCCGTCTTTGACTAAGCCGAGCTGACGTTTTGCCAACAGAGTCAGTGTGTTTTCCCTTGATGTATCCAGGAGCAGCCACCTCACACCCAGTACATTTCCATGAGAACATGGCCTCCTCTCTTCCACAACAAAAGGACTCCTTACAGACTAGTCAAATGTCGCATGAGGGGGAGCAGAGGAATGGGTGTCCACTGCGCGACAATGACCTGAACAATAGCAGTACAAGAGTCTTTGTGTGAGTTTTTCCTAAGTTTTCCTGAGGCATTGAATGGGTTGTGAAAGTGAGGGTATCTCCTAACGTGTTAGACTCATTACGAGGCCTCCTAGGCTCACCTTTTGCACTCATGTTAGATAACTCTGTTTAATCTCAGCCTTATGACAGATCAAGTCTAGACACGTGGCAGTAATCAGTGATGGGCTTTTAACCTGTACTCTGCCTTTTGCATATAAAACCTCTTATGTCGAGCCTCCCATCGACACATGGTCAGCCTGCAGGTGCTTCCCACTTAGCGGATGTCGTCAAACCTGTATGAGGACGTGTGATCCGAACAGGCGGGTAGAGCAGCCACAGTCGAGTCAGGGGGTCAATGTCGGAGACCGCCCTCCACCTCAGCATCAAACGCTGAAAAACGCACTTTTATCACAACAAAAGCCTGTATCTAAACATCTCTAAGCACTGTGGAAGTAATCAATATATCAGTCCTGCATTTCCCAAACTAAAACATACAGGAATAATCTGAAATGTGAATTCATTTTCCTAATTAAAGCATAAGAAAAGTGTGTCTTATAGGAGTTTATAGACATTGACCTCATAAAAGACGTCAAAGAAAGTGGAGAAGCATGGGTTATAAAAGACACAAGACAAAAAGGATGCAGCGATGCAAAGAACAAAAGTTATTGAGAAACGAGGCAAAAATTATGTAAAAGAAAAGATGGAATGAGGTAGAAACTGATGTAAAAGAGCCTTTGGACTCATAACATTTTATTGTTTGGATTTTGAGGAAGTAACACATTTCTCTTTTGGGTCTCAAGCTGAAAAAGTTCAGGATCCACTGAATGAAGTGAAGGCAGCACCATGTTTTGTTCGGCCTTACAATAAAAAAAAATGACACCTAAGCTGCAAGTAGGAAGAATAATGACGATGAAATAATCTTGGGTAACACAATTAGATGCAAAATCACAGTTTCCCTTCTTTGTGGAGCACCTAAGCTGAAAAGCAGAAATAATGAGATAAAACATGCCATATTTATCCATAAATAGACAGTGATTTTTTTTTATATTTGGGTTTTTTATGGTCACATATTATTCATTAAAGTGCATAATTTATAATTAACAGAATCTAAGCCCTCCATAAACATGGAGAAAATCCTCAAGAAGTGCTGCTGTTAGTGTGGAAAATATTGTGATTTGTTGGCTCATTTTCACGACAGTTGAATTTGTGCCTCATCACCGTCAGAGCTGCAACGAGTAACTGATTAACTGATTACTTGTCAACTATTAGAATCAAGAAAGAGTCATTTTGACAAAGAAAAAGGCTAAATTCTCTTGAAATATTTCTACTGTGCAGACAGACATAAATACACTCAGTGAGACAGTGTTAATACAACACAACACTGAACTGTATTCCAATGGCAGCAAATGGCTCTAATGTTAAGTTTTACCCCAAAATTATTGACTTTTTTTTCAATAATATATTTATTGAGATGTTTACAGGCTATATATACAAAATAGAACCATATAAACAATCAAACAGACAAGAAGGTACAGAATTACTGACTTTTTGAAGTAAAAGGGAACTAAAAAAACAAAATTGCATCCCATCTAGATTCTTTACAGTTATTTTGATATTTAGAATTACTGAGTTATTACTTAAAGGTTCAGTTTAGTAGTTGGTACATTCTTATTAATGTCAAAATATAATAGTAACCCACATTATTTACTAAGTCATCTAATTTTTCCTGCTTTAAAATGCTATAAATCTGTTTTTGATTGACTTTTTCTGCAATATTTACGCAAAACACTGGAAAAAAATCAGAATCTTACCAAGTATTTTTTTTTTTTTATCATTTCTAGTCCAAATATCTCATCACACTTAAAATAAGACAGAATCACCTAAAGAGGAACTTTTCAGTAAGATATAAGAACTGATTTTTAGACAATAGATCTGGAAAATCTTGCTTCAAGAAATCTTACCAAGATAATTTTCACTTGTTCCATTGGCAGATTTTTTTTAGCTTGAATTAAGCAAAAAAATCTTTAATTAAGCAAAAGTTTTTTTTTTAGAAAATTTAGATTTTTTTCTAGTGTATGTTGTGTTTTTTAAATAAATGAAACCTATAGTTTTATCATACACTGACACTTCTGTTAATCATATCAGGATACAGCTCCACACTTAACATGTTGCACAAGGAGAATCTGCCTGTGTGAAATATGGGTTGTTTATTTCATCAGGTTGTGGTTACTTAAGATATTATCTATTGAACCTTAAGCTTTTTCGCGTCTGATTGTGGCTGAGGTGGAGAAGAAAAACGATCCTCGCTATCAGACGACCTCCTATTGTGTCATAAACGCGCCGTGAGCCCAAGATAATGCGAGGACTGAGCAGATAAATGCGTTCACTTATGAAATAGTGTCCATAAGTCACTCCGTGAGCCACAAGATCGACAACAAGCTGTTAAATTGCCTTTGTGCGGACTTAATATCATGAGATGACTTTCTATTTAAAGGCAGACTTCCTGTGTTGATTGCAAAACATCCTCCCCCGTCGGTGCGTGTGTTGTGACCGGCTGACGTGAAGGGGGCGGAGTCAGATGGTAGTTGTGGAGTCAGCTGACGGCGTTGTCTTACTCTCACCTGGTGATGAAGAGCTGGTTGCAGTCAGTCTGTTAGTGTGAGGAAACTGAACTCTGAACATGTCTTCGAATGTGAGTATCAGACATAATCTACACATTCATCTGGTTTTTATGACTACAGCGTTTATTTTAGTTTTGTGTTAAAATCCATCGTGAAGGTTGATGGAATTTTCTGTTTTTCACACTGGTCTGGCTGTGCTTTTCACTTGAAGCTTCCTGTAAATCTCTTCAGATTTATTGTCCGAATCTTTATATCGTTGCATACTTCCTTTGGATTTTTCTCAGGAAACATACTTTGTCATAAACTGTTGGTGATGCTGGTTTATATTCAGCAGATTCTCACTTTTTAAGGTCATAACAGTCGTCCTGTCATTGTTATAACACTTACATATGACTTAATTCACAGCTGTACTGTTCATCATTTTAATTCTGCTTTTATAAGGTTTTGCAAGTTCTCTACAAACACTGGAATCATTTGCATCATGTTTTAGGTCAAAACTTCCTTCCACTTCTGCAGAAAAGCTGTAATTTGTAAAATAGGTACTTGTTCTGTGTAAAGATAGTAAAAAAAAAAAAAAGTACATTCCTGTTATTAAAAGGTGGAAGAAGTTATAGAATCGGCAGGTTTTCTGCAGCAGTGGAAGAGCATTAAGGTCCTAGTTCTGCTGATTTTTAAACCACTTCTTCTGTATAAAAGAAAAGATTGTGTTACTGCTCATTTTGAAGCATCGTCTGGACCAGATCCCACCAGTGGAAGTAGTTTATTACTATTTAAATAATGAGAAAAAGGCTATTAACAAAATAAAACAAGGTATGTTACAACCTTGAAAGCATGCGTCTTTGCGAAGTCCTCGACTGGTAGGTTATATGATCTGCAACAAAATACTCCATTCATTAGTTCTAAGGCTCATATTCATAATTACATGTTTTCCACCATAATTTTGTATTTTTTTAATAGCTAATTTTCTTTATATTTTGTTAATTATTTTATGTTTGCATATCCAAAGTGTTGTTATTTTTTATTCAGGCGAGTTGTTTTTTTTTTTTTTGCTAGTCATTTTGATTTAACATATTTTTAATCTAAATTTATTTTCTTGTTTGATTTAGTGATTTTCTTGATTTTTTTTTTTTAATCATACTTTTTTTTTTAATTAATTTCATATTATTTTATTTTCAGCTGAAGAAGTAATTATGTGAATTGGAATCATGTGAAATAAATCTGTTGAGACCAAATGATTTTTTATTTTTTTATCAGTTTCCTCTGAATGTCTTTGGTTTTTGAACTTAATCAGACATTTGAGGATGCGTTTGTCACAGTATTTTGTTCTTTTCTGGATGAAGGTTGTTGTATTTTTTTTTTTTTTATTACATGTATTGAAAATGTCTTTGGGTCGGTGTAGGGTCGGAACAGTTTACTCAGAATGTTGTTTGACCTAAAATGATGGTTAGACTGTGTAAACTAACCCCTGTGGTGCCTTCCCAGAGTGCCTTGGAGGTGTACAAGGAGATGCTGGTTCTGTACCTGGAGGAGGGACGGCGGCAGATCAACTCACACTGTGCTCATCTGGAGCCGTGGCAGATCATCGGTGCCACCGTCATCACCACTGTGGGAATGTTATGGGTCAAAGGATTCCTCTTCCAGCAAGAAAGTACGCACACACACACACACACACATCACATCACATCACATCATACTACACGAAGATGAAGCAGAGAGGAGGCTGTAAGATGGTTTAGAGCAGGAAGAAGACGACGTCCGGTGACTGGAGGATGTAAAGCCTTAATAAAATCTTCAACTTTGATATCAAGATTTACTGTATCAGCTGTATCTTGGATGTGTTTAGAGATAAAGTCATGCTGTAAATGAGAAAAATATGGAGTCTGACCCAGAGTTCACGACGGGAGTAAAGTTACTCATCCAATTTGCACACTGTGATGTCACAAGGTAGCGGCCATATTGGATTGCGTAATTTAGTAAAATTGAACTTTGAACTTATTTACATGGACGTTTTCTTTGTGGGTTTTTTTTTCGTCTTCTGATTTTTAGAATAAATGAACTTAAACATTAGTAGAAAGTAAAATACAATAGATTTCAGTCGCTTTTTATCCAAGCAACAGAGTAGACAAATCTGTCCTTATCTATCAAACTAAAACTGAGGCCCAGTTCATACGACAACGCTCTCAGGTGAAAACGACAAAATATTTTATCATTTTATGTGCCTTTCATTTAGTCGGCAACGGTGGCTTGGGGGGTTGAAAACGCAAAAAAGTGAAACCACCTTCCAGAGTGGAAATCTTAAAAAACGCTCCACTCTCGCGTCACCGTCTGAGGAGCTGAAAATGCAAAACTGCATTTTCTCGCCGCGTCCATGTTTTCTTTTCTGTCTGTTTTAGTCACAAGATATACACAGGAGTTAGGACTGGATTGCATAACCATTGTTTTTGACGACTTTTGATGGTCTAATCATTTTTTCCACAACTCTATTGGAAATTAGGTAATTGTTAGAATTAGAGATCAACCAAGAGGACATCTGAGAGAAAATTTTTTTACAGTGGGTTTCATGTTCAGTCCCACATTTCACCGTTACAGCTCAATTTCCTGAGGGTTCTGCCCATGGTATCAATAAAGTTCTATCTAATCTAATCTAATCTAATTTAATCTAGTCTAGTCTAGTCTTGTCTAATCTACTTCGATTAAGATTAGACATTCCTTTATTAGTTCCACAAGGGGAAATTCCAGATGCTGATTTCAACAGTTTTCTGGTTTTTAATAAAGATGAGTTAACTTCAGACATGCATAGTGCAGGGTCAGCATCAAAATCTTTTAGGGATATTGACTTATTCCTGTGCTAAATTATCATCATATCAGCCTTTAAAAAAATTCACTATTGTAGGTAAAATAAATAAAGTGAAGGTAATAAATACTTCATTAAATCTAGTTCACGAACCATCAAACTGGGTCCTTAATCACTAAATCTAAACCAGAATGGGCTGTTTTTTTCCCCGCAGTCAATAATTCTAGTTGAGAAGCCGTACTTTATTGTATTTGTTCAGTTCTGACGATGTTAGTAGTTTTTAAAATCTTCTATCGCTGCTGGTTAATCGGTCCGTGTCTTTTTCAGACCATCAGACATTAATTCAGATCATTTTCATAAGCTCTTTGAGGTGATTTATGCTCCTTATAGATCAGTTTACCAGTGTATATTTGAATTTCTTCTTATTTTATATCCTTTTTTGTTTTTTTGTTTTACTTGTCTTTTCCAGCATCATAACAGCCGAATGACAGTCTGGCTGCCTTTTTGTGCTGAACAAATTTGCTTTGCCAAGGGAAATTTCATAAAGTATATGAGGCTCTCCTTGAAATTCTGCCATCTTTATTTTGAGTTTCATTGAACCACATTTCGATGCCGGACCTGACATTAAAGAACAGGGGGAAGGAGAAGAAAGGGCCATTTATATCCCTTAAAAGCAGAGTAAACTCCTGTAGCACGATCTTTATTGTCATCATCATTATGGCCTTTGATTTAACAGAACAGTGAAATATCTTCCCACTTTGTGCACATACAATACAAGGGTCGGCTGAAAAATCCACAGGTTGATTCTCACGCCCTTTAGGATCTCACCTTAAAGACATTTGACCTCATGAGTCCTTCATTCCGTTGAGTGTTTTGTCATGTTTGGAAACAGGAGGATGTCACGTGGTGTCACATCGGGTGAGTGTGGTGGAGGGTCTGGTGCCATGGCAACCTCTGCCTTGTGACGTGGACCATTGTCCTGATGAAACAAGATCAGCTTCACCCAATAATGTATAAAGACACCTGTTATCCACCAAATACAGCTGCGCCTCGAAACTAAGACCGAAATGAGCTGAACTAGACGCTGAGCTAAATGTCTGTGCAGCATCTTCAGTCAGGGATCTGTAAAAAAATAAAACCATATATAGGGATTCTAACTGTAGATACACCAGTAACAGGCCTGTCACAGTTACCCCACTTAAATATTTAGCAAAAGCATCTCCAAGCTGTGTAAAAAAACAAAAGTTCCAATTTCATCAGTAATTTCCACATCATTTTCCAAGTCTTTACTTCAGTGCATTTCATTTTGTTTTATCTGTACCTGTCAGGGGCATTCACAGGAATATAAGCACACCAGAAAACGACAACATAAAGCTCCTGCACAGTCTCTGTAAATGTCATCTGACAGTTTACAGATGCCTTGTGAAAGTTGGAAAGAGCAAATCATCAAGGCTTATTATTATCAAAAGAAGAAGATGGAAAAAAAAAAGACGTAAAGGGTTCATATTGATCTAAACCCACTTTTCTGAGTCTGTGGTTCATTTATTTGTGTATTTGGACCCTAATAGTTCCTCCAGTTTGAATGGGAACCCTCCAGGTGCTCCAAAGCTATCTTTAGATTC
>JAPQRP010000009.1:5297679-5310038 GCA_037367295.1 Apogon hyalosoma | reverse complement strand
AAAAGTTCCTCTGTAGGTGATTCTGTCTTATTTTAAGTGTGATGAGATATTTGGACTAGAAATGAGACAAATACACATGGCAAGATTTGGATTTTTTCCAGTGTACCAGTCTTTTATACCTTGTTGTAGACGTTGAACCACTCAGGGTGGTGGTCCATCTTCTCCGCCTGTAGAGCCACTCTGGACATGAAGCCGAAGGCCTGGACACACACACACACACACACACACCCACACAGACGCACACATACACACACACACACACACGCACACAGACACACACACACACAGGGTCAGGTCATGAAGGTGTGTTTTACTCTCATGGTTTGCGGTTCAGAGTTTGGCAGAAACATGAAGAACCTGGTTGAAGTCCTTGAATATGAACTCCTTGTAGATGGCGTCCCGGCCTACCACCTCCACCCACTGAGCGTTTTGGAGCAGGGGCAGGAGGTGGTTCCTCTCCTCCTCGGTCAGACTCTGGATCTTGGCGGCCTGTAGCGGATCACAGAGGGGCAGATTCACAAACGCACGCTGTGATTGGCTGAACCGGATCCCATCTGGAAACAATGACAGGCTGCGTTCTGGTTCAGAGGTATGTGGGGGGTGGGATTTCCACATGTTTACCACATGATGAAGGTCACATGGTCTTAACTCTAATGTACGGTGTAGAACTATTTTTGTGTTGAATTCCACAATAATTCATCACATTTTAGTATAATATTATACTTCACATTTAGCATTTTTCAGTGAAAATCAGGTGTTTAAATGTTTCCTCTTTGACTGATCTTAGAAATGGTTTCCTGATCACTGTCATTTTTTATACAAGAAGTTAAAAAAAAATGACTCATTTCAGCCTAGTGATATATAATGTAAAATATGACACTTAATGTACTTGATCCTTCAAAAGGCTTCAACAGGCACCAGCATCCAAACGCATCAGCTGATCTGAAAAGTTTAATCAGTGTTGAACCACAGATCCAATCAATACATGGAAATAATTTGGGCAATATTATGGGATAATATTGTAATAAATGGTCATAGATCATGTAGGATAGGTTAAATGTAGAGGAAAGCTCATTTGGAAGCAACTGAAAAAATAGTTTTGAGTCTTTAAGGGTCGAAAAGGCCAAAAAAATGCAGCTGTATCTGAAAACATCAACTCTAAAAGATTTCTGCATAACAGATAGACATTTTGACTTAAATCTATACTTAATAACTTAAAAATTAAATATATTCAAACAAAAGACTCAGAATCCATTTAATCTGCTGACATATCTGTTGTAGTTTCATTTCAATACTATTTCCATGTGAGTTTATACCAGTGATGCAATGATTTAATTAAATTAATTAACAGCTATTCTGACAATTAATAAGTGGTTTTGGTATGTTTTTAAGAAGTACTGGTCCAGCTTCTTAAAAGTGAATATTTTCTGATTTTCTGTCCTTTTCACGATGACACTAGTGGAAAATCTGTGTGTTGTGACTTTTCCACATCCTGTTAGGCTTTTAGCTACTAGGTATTTAATTAATAAAATAACTAATAATTACATTAATTAGTTACAGCCGTACATTACACCTCTTTCTTGCATGATGCCAGTAACTGTAACAACTTTTTCACCTGTTGATTCTTGATTGTTTGGTTTAAAATTGTCAGGAAATGGAGAAAAAAATCCCAAAAATGATGTTCACATAAGTTTTGTTTCGTTCACGTCTAAAAAATATTGAGTTATTAAGGGAAAAAAACACAGAAAATATTCACATTTAAGAAGCTGCAATCAGAGAATTTGCACTTTATTAGGATGATCAGAATAGCTTTAGATGATTTATACAAATAAAATAAAGGGATTTAATTTTTAGTTCAAATCTGAAAAAATAAACACAATCCTTTCCTAACTTTGGGTCTTTTTGTCATTGTTCATGGATGACAGGGGTTAAACTCTCCACTCATCTGACTTCCTCATGACCCTAACTCCAAGCATGTCACTTTATTTCACAATCCGGTCTGGACTTTTGATGCTTTGTCCTCAGAAAAACCAACAGAGACAGTGACTAAACAGATGTCAGACGTGCCTGAGGCTGAGCTCTGACATCAACAGGTATCATAGCAACGCTGTAATCAGCTTTATCTGTGAGGCGAACGGGCCGCGCGCACACAATGACCACTGGATTAAACCTCTGTTGTCCCTGACAATGCATCTGTGTCCACACACTGCGAAAACATGCTGGTGTCAGTGTTATGCTCGGATTTGTAGGATTTTAGGCTTTGATTGGACAAAAAAAGCACAAATCCACAATCATACACTGAGTCTGAGTATGTGATAAAGGGTTATTTAGTTAAATTCAGGTGTGTGAGGGTGAGTGGAAGCCAACAGGTTGGTGTCAGAGGCCGGACACTCACCGTACAGAGGCTGTTGTGTTGCTGTGTACTCACCATGTTTGCAGAGGGTTCAGCTCCAGCTCCCTTTTGCACAAATCTGCAGCAGCAACTGGAGTGAAACCATCTGATACATGAGCTGTAGGTCCTGCTTAGCTGCCCCTGACAAAGCCTGAACAGAAATCCTCAAAGCTGATAGGTTAGTCAGCTTCCTGTCAGCATGGGGTTAATCATAAACCAACGCCTGTTGCACAAAGCAGGCCTGAGGCCGGTTATTGTACCAGGAATCAACACAAAGCCCAGTGTGGTTTGCTGTGTGATGAAAGGCTAACACACACCTTTTGTTCAGCGCTCTGTGCAACATACACATGGACATAACCTTCAGGATAGGAGTCCACTGTTAATGTGTGCACAACAGGGCAGCAGATTTAAAGCTGCGGTCGAATGCAGTTCATGTCAAAGGTTAATGAGCTGCTGCCTAAGAGATGCCCCCCCGAACTCATCTGTCACAGTCAGTGCTCAGCGAAATGAACCGACTAATGAAAACGAAAGCAGGCACAGGATGTGACAAGTGACTGGTTGGGAAATGAGAACGGAGCATTTGGGTGAATTAAAGATGTTAGACTGGCCTTTAAATCTGAATATTAACACTATGGAACCAGTGTTAAACATCAGCTAAAAGAGAATCGACACATAATAACCTGTGCCTCTATTACCTGTATTCTATTACACCTGTTTAGGATTACAACATTCCTTTTGTGTCCTTCATTATCATTAAATACGATTACAGAGACAAGAGAATGACAAGTCAACATATTAAAAGAAAGAACAAAAGTACGGAAGGAGAAAATAAGGAAAGAAGGAAAGGAAAGCAGGAAAGAAAGAAGGAAATGGACGGATGGAAACAAAGAAAAAGTTCTTTGGCCTGATACAAGGACATTCTTACATTCACATCATGTTTTTTGATCCAGTGGACTCATATGACATTCAGCAAATGCTTAAAAGTTCAAAACACTGCGTAAATGACCTGAACAAATATGATGAATGAACCTATTCCACCAGTTGTGTCAAACAGAATGTCAACAAATGATGAAGTATAGATTTTTTCCACAGATGGTTTTACACCTCATGAATCAAAATAATGAAATGTACAATTATTTTGTGGAAAAAAATTCTGATTAGAATAATAGCAAATGATTCCTATAACAGATCTGGACATGAGAGAAGATTAAAAAGACAAACCAATATTTAATGCAAAACAAATGCGTATACCTACACATACTTATATATGCAATACTTAATTTGTTCATTTATATGATAGACTGTATAGAATTAGTCGACAGAGGAACTGTGATGTCATCCATTGGTTTTAGACTGCAATTAATAATTTGTGATTTACCGTTTTTGACTTTTTATAGCCAAAAGTGACCATATTTAGAAAAAAGGGGTGGAGCTGCAGAAGCCTGAGGGGTCAGAGGTGAGCTAATGTTAAGAGTTAGCATAGCTAGTTAGCAATCCGCAACAAGGTCATATTACAGCCATGTTAGTGAAACCTGTTAAACACAACTACAATGGAGCCATCAGTCAAGACAAAATGAGTTTCATTAAACAAACCAAAGCTTCTATTTAAGGTGAGATCTAATTAACGGAAGAAAACATTACAGATGGAGAAAATCATGTATTAGGCATACCAAATAAATGGAAAGAGCCTTGGGGAAAAAAAATGTGTTTTTGATTAGAAAAACAAAAATAAACATAAATTCCTGTAAAAGATCATTCTTATTTACTTACCCACTTATTTATTTCTTCGCTTTGTTTTCTTTTTAACTGTTATTGAACATTTCTACATCTAATAAAGACAAAAATCCCTCAAATGCGATTCCTTTCCATTATGTACCTATCATTAGTTCAGATGATGCATTCTCTGTCATCAAGTTAATCCACTCACTATATTCACTTTATTTCAATTTAATTACCTTATTTTAATTGATTGTTATTTATGTTTTATTGATTATGTTTTAACTGTAATTGTGTGTTTTTAACTTGTCTCTTTTCCATTTTTGTAAAGTACTGTGAATTGCCCTGTGTATGAATTGTGCTATACTAATAAACTTTGCCTTGCCTATTCAGGTCTAACACGGGTTTTCCAGTGACAAAGGATCCATCAGCTGATCTAAAGCTGTTAGAGCTAAAGTAAATACAAATTTGGAAATCCCTGGCAAACATACTCAATTGTTTACACTCTTTTGTGAAATTACAAACATTTGCAGAATTGGATGCGGCTCATATAAGGTCATTAGATCAGAAGAAGTTGAGATAAGAGTGTAAAAATGTCGTTATGAGGCTCAAGTTTCTAAAAGCAAAAGGAATCTAACTTTTGTGTTTAATTTTACTTTACTACTGTAATGTCCATATCTAATCTAAATAATCTTGTCTAGTGTCTGCTTTTCTTCTAATTTTAGTCAGGGCAGTCAGTATTAGATAACTCTTCCTCTAAGCATTTCAAGGTTTGCACTGTGTTGTTGTTGAGCTGTCAACCATATGTGTTTCCTGCCCTTTGCCCACTTTTTACACCAGTGTAAGTGTTATAAAGATGAGCAGAAAAAGTGAGTTCAGACACCGACATGGATCGTGTGGGGTTTCTACCAGCAGGTCTGACTTGGTTCATCCTTCTGAGAAGCTGCTATGGAGGAAACATTGACCAAGGTGGGTGTTTGGGGCTTCAGTGGTGGACGGTTCCGGATCAGCAGAAACAGTTTTGTCACTTTGTCTCAGTTTTGTTTCTCAGAATAAACATAATGTGCTGGTTTTCCAGACTGAAAACTGTTGATAATCAGCATTTTGATCTCGATTTTGATGATCTGATCCACCCATCTGCTGTCTCACCATCTGTTTTATCATATGCATCAAAGTTTGTTGCAAATTTCTGTTGTATTGAACTGAACAGAAGTTGCTCTGAAGACGGACCAGGCTTTGTTAACATTTCACAATCAGCTTCCAGAATTAACGCAGATCTCCTACACCTCAGATTACTGCAACAAGGTAAAGGAAATCCACTGGTTTATACAGACCATTAGCAAATGAGCACCCCATCATTATAAAACAATGTATTGTTCAACATATTTTAAAACTAGTCCACAAACAGTTTTCCTCAACAACATAATTACAAGTTATTGATAAAATTGATTGAATATAGGTAGATCAATACTGATTTTAAAAAAAATTTAAATTTAACTCACCCCATCTCTTACTACATATGCCAAATAAATAACTGGAAAAAAAAAAAAAAAAGCAAATAATTGTAAGGTTGAACTTGAATCATGTTCTGCCAAGAGTTGTGTAGTGAAACTAAGCCAACAGTTGAGTTAACTTAGTCTGTAGTGTACAAACAGTGAAGCTCAATTACACAGTCTAAAGGTAGTGCAGCTAAGCTAATTAGCTGCCAAACTATCCACTGTGTAAAAGACGAACATAAGCTAACTAGAAGCAAAAGCGGCCTTTTAAGTAAAGGGAGTACGAGGAAGTGAAGCTATGCTAAGTAGCTGTCAAAGTAGACAATATAAAAAGGGTGACGCCAAGCTAACTAGATATCATACCGACTTTTGAAGTACAGACAGTGAAAGGTAGTAAAGCTAAGCTAACTAGCTGTTAAATTAGCCTTTTGCGTAAGGTGGCTAACGCGGCTTAGCTAACCAGCTGTCAAATTAGCCCTTTATGGAAAGGTAGGGATGCTAAGCTAACTAACCACCAACTTAGCCTGTTGTAGTAAGAATAGTCAAGTTAGGCTAATGCAGTTAAAACCATGGTTAAAACTGCCATAAAATAAAAATGTTTCTGCTAGTCGATTTTTAAATGATAAAATGTGCTGAAAGAATTCAATCACTTTAAATTTTTTTTTTTTTTACTGTTAGCTAGCTTGTTAGCATTAACTATCTCAACATGACGACTGTGTTAATTTGCATGACTACAGAGAAAAAGCATTAACAGAAAATCACAACATACACTGGAAATGACCCTTAAATAAGATTTGATTTTGTACTGAACTCAGAGGTTTGCTGCTGCTGCGGCAGTACAGCAGTTAAACCACTCACTTAAGTTATTCAGTCTATTTACAGTGTTTATTTGTAGTTTTTTGTACTCAAGGGACATGATGCAGTTCCACTTTTAATTAAAAAAACAAAACTGAATTAATACACACGGATAAAGACATTTCCAACAGTTTTTTTTTGTGATTATATCAGTTCTGCAGATTTTTAGTTTCTGACTTTACATCCTAAACTTAACAGTGTGAGGTGCATTAAATCAGTGTTTCACTTGTTTTTATTACTTTTTAGTGTGTGTTCCTGCATTTAGCCAGTGTTGGAGGCAACAACAGTGAATCTGTGGAGATCAGTACCAGATTCACTCTGACTCTACTTGTGGAAACAGGGGATGCAGCTCTCTGCAGGTAATGACTTTTTAAATCCAGCTTTAAATTGGACATTTAAAACCAATATCAGAGAAAATGGAAAGTTCTAACAGTGTAATTATTTAATTTGTTAATGATACAATCTGTATGATCCCTCTGCAGAATAAATCAAATGACAAAATCAGTCACAATCTACAAATGTGACCTCGCTCCACAGTACTAACAAGACTATCAAATGATGTAACTGTCTGATAAAGTTTACCACCTCTTTGTCTGAATATGATCATTCCTGGCTCCAAATAGTAATGGTAGCTCTGTTCACTTTTTATAGGTGACAATGTTGGATTTTAATGATAGGTCCATTGAGGAAAAAACAAAAAAAATGTCTGTTCTAACCTGCTGTAGAAAGATAGCAGACTGTGAATTGACGTCTCTCTCTATTTATATCATAAAAAGCTTTTTCTAAGGTAAAAAGAACGTGACCATTTTTATTTTTACGTGATTATATACTAATGTAAACGTAATTATATGTATAGACGCTGCTATATGTATATGGTCCTTTAATCCTTTGTGAGTAAAGTGACCCTAAGTAGCAGTTAATTTAACCTCCAGTCCACGGGCTTAAAACAGCTGATTTGTTTCCTGTTTACTCTGTGGGAGTACACTGCTCTTGTCTCCAGACATAAAATACTGTGGCGTGGTGGCATCCGATGATTACCTCAGCAGCCTGGAGATTATTTACAGGGCTGGGGGAGTAATCCTGACCTGTTTCTGGACCTGACTGATGCCCTCCTTTAAAATACCTCGCTGAATATTGATCAGGACCCTTTTTGGGGTTAATAAGACCTGACATTCCAATATTGATGAAAAGGGCTCATTAAAGCCTCGAACCTGCTGGAGACCTCACCAGGGATGTTAAGTGGGGGGACTTTGTCGTGTTTGTGAACAATCAGGGCTGACAGGATGCTTTCCATCTCGGGGTCACCTGGAAACACGATGCCATAGATTCAGCTGCAACACGACGAGCCTCTGCTGCTTTTCTTTTTCTTGTCTTCTCAGTGGCCCCATCTTCAGCTTCTTAGATCAATGCTGAGGTCTCTAACCAGACTGTGCTGCTATTGATTTCCTTTTCCCCTTTGAAAAAACACTCCAAGTGATAGCTAGTATGTCATCCCACTAGTGGATCAATAGAGACGTGTAATGCATGTTTTTGGGTCTGATACTGGAGATGGTCTTTGGACAGATGGGACACTTCAGGTCTACATACACTAGGGGGTGCTCTTGAGCTTCTCTAGTGAAGAAAATATGGAGGAGAAAGCACTTAATGATCTAAAATCAGATTTTTACAGTGACAGGTCTGTTTACCTCTTTAACTTTATGGATAATATATAGCTCAGATATACTATAGCTATCTAACTATATGTAAATATACCCTGCATCAGTACGCTTGTTTCATTTTCATTTTTCATTCACATTTGTTTCTTTTTTGTTTTGTTTTTACTTTCTCCCATTTCTCAAGTAAATTATGTTATATATGTGCCAACCTGATTTTTTTTTTGTGTATTTATATTTTGTCACTTATTAGCTGGAGCAGTAACAGATGTGAAAAATAATTTAGTAAATGTGTTGAGGATTCTCAGAAGGTTTAGGTACTCTGTGGATTCTAGAATCTTCTTTGAGTTCACTCAAAACTTAAATGGAGAAAGAAAATATTCCATTTAAGCAAAAACATAAAACTTCTTATCCTTTTCAACTATTATTATCAACTGATCTGTATATGCAAATTTTGCAAAGTTACAGAGGATCTGTCGACCTTCACTGAATTAAGTATAGATTGTCTCCAAAACAGCACCTGAGCCTTAACAGTAATAGTAGGAAAATCCTGGCTTATGTTTGATATGCCTTTAAGCAAACTGTGTGTTTGGCTGCAGGTGGACTCAGGCGTATGAAGAAGGAGGTCATTACTCAGTTTGGATCCAGATGTCAGAGGGTCCTGGTAAAACCAGCTGCATTCACACTGTGGATAAACAACCACACAATGCATACCTACGTGAGTACACAGTGCTGATATCAGCTGAGAATATGAGTCTGGCTTCATTTATTGAAATCTCTGACAATGCAGTTGACAGTTTATTTATTTATTTGTGGTTTATTTGATTGGGACAGATAGAGAATTGTCAGATAGACAGTTCTTCAAGGCAAGAATCATAATGTTTAGAGCGAATTTAGATATGTGACACCCATCCTTAGAGGGGCTTTTATGGGACTAAAAATGAAAAACAATTACATATTTGGAAAATACTTCAGAACAATCACATGAAGTTAGGAGCATTAGGATACAAAAAGGTACAAATTTAAGACATTGCATTGAAAAACTGGTTTGTTGCTGAATTAAACCTTAAAGACCCAGTGCTACTTTTGCAGCAGTTCTATAATAGTTTTTTTTCTCCATATTTAACTTTTCTTAAGTGATTTATTACCATTTATTTTAAAAGTTTACAGAAAAAACTGTTTGAGCAAATGTTCTATAGAATGGAACAATATTTAGAGAATGTAAACTTATGACCTACACGTAGAGTCAACAGCTGGATTTGTTTCCCATTTCAGTCCAGGTACACGGAATAGAACAGTTAAAAGAGCAGTTAAAAACAATAGCAACAAAGCAAAACAAATAAAGATACAGAATAGAAAGGACAGTTATGATAAAAAAAAACACTGATCCAGTCTAACACTACAAACACCGTACAATCAAATCAGTGAAAAAATACATGATACAATTAACTCAAATGTACCTCTTCACTTTTATCAAGCTCTTAACCTTTGTCATAAAAGCTCTTTAACCTGTTATTAACTTGATTTCAAGTAGTTCAGAGTCAAAAAGCACTTTAAACGCAAGATACACATTTAGAACAATTCAATTTACTGGATATACAGTGTATATATATATCTATATATGGAATTTTTCACTTAATAACAAAGTAATTTTGAATCTTATACCTGTTCACAGAAGGAGGAAAATCTAGAGTAGATTGAAAACTGAACGCCATGCACCACGTCTGCAGAACAAGGCCACTGAGCTGCTACCATTAGGTCTGTGAAACATCCCTTTAGTTAGTTTTGAAGCTCTCCACATTGATTTTTTTTTTTTCTTTTTTGCTTAGGTGGTTCCCAAAATAGCTTGGGTGTTAGATCTAAGGCTTGTAATGGCGGAGAAATCCCTGTTTTTCACATGTAATCAAATGAATAGAAATGCACATAGATCTTAGTATTTTTCCCGTTTTAAGTCTTTTGCATGTTTTTTGAGGAGCATGTACATTTATTTATCACCTTTAGTGAATCCACAGTGAACTATGCATGCAATAATGCAATAAATGTATACACTGTCACCAGATTCTTACATATATGTCATTACAGGCTTTTTTTTATGGCTGAAAAGCTGGTCTTCCATATCTTTACAATGTGGTGTTTTACAGTTCCCATTTACCATGGTCCCAGAAGAATACAGGATGAGAACATTCAGTAATCAATCAAAGTTTATTACAGACTGAGGGTTCAGGTAAAAGGCACAGAATAAGCACTACATATGAAAGTACAATAAATAAATAAATACTGAAGCACTATAGATATCTTATGAAAGCACAGCTAAGAATTAAATTCAGGACTGTACTAATGTGTCCACTGCCGTGACTGATAGCGTGTCGTACTGAACCTTACGTTTGATAAATAATTTGCATAGAACTGACTGAATTGTTGCTTGGAGACTTAATGAACCTGCGTCCAGTCTGAGGCCAAGCCGTGATCCGCTCTGATCTTAATTGAGTCAGCAAAGAGGAGGAGAATCACTCGGCTCGTCCACATCCACCGAGAAGTAATTTTCATCCATCTCATGGGACATGATGTGTATTGATCAGATAAGACATGCTTTCTTAAAAAGGGATAAAAGAAAAGCTTTTCTGTTTGTTTTGAAGGCCTGGCTCCATGCGTGGAGGATTGTGGGTAATACATTAGGGAGTGTGGAAGGATTAGGGCGTAATGGGATTTTGAAAGCGTCTCTCTCCATAATGTACACTCTACTTAACAATATTGCAGATTATGTTGTAGATCAGACTTTTAAGGCCAAGTAGCCATTATGTGAGCAGATATATGGTCAGTGTGACTGCACCCCTCACAGTATGATGAGCTTCCATTAGCTCCACAGACCGGTGATTATACAAACTCCCCATAGGACTTGCTCAGCTTAAGTAATGGTCTGGTCAGCAGCTGAATACAGGTTAGAGTTGCCCTGCTAGGGAATTTCAAAGTTTACTTCAGCGTCTCTGATTGATTGGCTTCGGGGCTTCATGAGGTCATTTGTTGGATGCGGTATTCTTCAAGGATATGTTTCTGTGCAGCTGCTATCAGATCCAGCCTTTAATCATGTTAGTAACGTATTCTGCATTGTACAACAAACCACAAGCCACCTGCTACAGCCTTAATTCTTACAAAGAAAATCACAATATCGACTGTAAGTTAAGTGTTCAGTTTGACTTTAGCAGACACGTCGATGAGCTAAACCTCATCTATTAGTTTGGAGAAGGCACCCTTCGGTTTTATTTTGACATTAACTAATAGTGCTCTAGTGTTGCTCGCTGCTTGGCTTCACGCACTGAGAGCTTTATGGTGTTTTTATAATGTGGACGCCAAAGATACCGCAACTTCTTCAGAGGTGATTAAGTGACCACTCTTTGTTGAGAGTGGATGTCATAGGGTGGATTCAGCCCGGGTTAAAATGGATTCTTTGTGTTTGTTTTTCCACTAAAGACAAACAGTGAGTGCACCGCCTCTGTGTTATCTCTGCTTTGATGCAACAACACCATAGTGATATCTCCTGAGCTCATGTGTTATAGCTTTATATTCAGTATCACAGCTGTAAAATGTCCCTGTGACGTCTGAACATGGCAGGTGTTGGTGTCTAAGCAAGGATGTGAGAGTAAATGTAAGTGTTTGGTAATTTGCAGTGAAATGGAGCATCAACCTAAATACATCGATTGTATGATTGGCGATGGTGATTTACTCCACACGGTCTGACAGCTTCAGTTACTTTAAAATTCTAGTTTTTCCTACTCTTTCTGTTCTCTGAAAACTCCAAATGTGTTCATACTTGACAGAACTGGCAGATGGAAAATGTAATGCATCATATCAGAGGCTTGTAAAGTATCATAACAGAGGGTTGTTATTGTCACTCTTTTAGGAACATTATCATGCATATAATCATAACCAAGAGGTTTGTCCTGGGTAAATATACTATTGGCTTGTAAGAGCCTGTATTACAAATGGATTTAATGGAAAAGGCATTGTCACAAAACTGAAAACAGCCTGTTTTTCTGACTTTTTAGATACAAGGTTCTCACAGGACAGTGACAGTGGCATGACAAATATATGATGATCTTATGGAAGGGATGGAGAATATATTGCGTTAATTCACTTATTTTGCTTTTTAAAAATAGAATTATGTATTTTCAAGCATTTCCCTGTGGTCTCCATAAACTGTAAATGCTCTGCTTGGCTCTGAATTCTTCATTCATTCAACTCCACAGCTCC
>JAPQRP010000009.1:5272391-5292866 GCA_037367295.1 Apogon hyalosoma | reverse complement strand
AACTCCACAGCTCCATCTTCAACCCTATTTCTGAGTAATGACACCAGAAAGGTGGTTTGGAGCGCTGGCCCTTTAAACGCAAATGTGCCACTTCACGCCCCACCCCCTCCAGGTTGTTGGCTGTGCTGCTCTGTTCCGTTCAACCAACAACTGAACATTTTAGGTAATGGGCTCGAAGTTTGGGCATATTTTTAGTTTTTACTACAGCCACTGCTGCTGCTGACAAACAGTTATATCGTACTCGGAGAAATGTTGGTCTGAAGTCTGGACCTTATATGTGCAAATGTCATGATGTAATTAGTTATAGATGTAACAAATTAAGCAGGAATTCAAACAAGTTGTAGAAATCCACTGGATTTATGCCCAAATGAATCCAAAGATAGCTTTGCAGCACCTGGAGGGTTCAAATTCAAACTGTGGGAACTATTAGGGTCCAAATACACAAAGAAACAAACCAAAAACTAATAAAAGTGAGTTTAGATAAATATGACCCATTTAAAGGAAAAAGAAAAAATCAACTTGATGGCTTGTTATAATACACTGTCCATCAAAAAAAGTCACATACACCTTATTTTGTTGGAACAACTTTGACTTTGGGTATGGTACCCGTATACTGTGGCATAATTTATGTCAAGCAACATTTGTGCATTGGCAAAATAAATGTCATTTATTTCTATCCATAATTTTTGTCCCAGTCTTACATTGATGATGGAGAGTCTGACTGCTGTGTAAAGTCCTCTCCATCACGTCCCGAAGATTCTCAGTGTGGTTCAGGTCTGGACTCTGGTGTCTCATCCATGTGTAAATGATGAATCCTGGTGTTTTCACCCTGAAATATGAAGAAAAACTGCGCTGATGTCCAGACCTGGTCATTCAGTACGTTCAGGTTCAGCTGACCTAATTTTATGGACACAGAACACTGAACCTAGATCTGACCAACTGAACCAACCCCAGATCAGAACACTGCCCCCACAGGCTTGTACTGTAGGCACTAGGCATGATGGTTAATCACTACATTTGCCTGTTTTCCTACTGGTGAACCATCACTCTGGAACAGGGTCAATCTGGACTCATCAGACCACATGACCTTTAACCATTGAAACACAGTCTAATCTTTATTCTCTTCACAAAGTTAAGGTTGTTTAAGAAATGAGAAGCTCCTCATAAATCAGTTAAAGAGTCAAAGAACTGAAACATTAATCATATTAGTAATTATCCACTGGAAGGATTTGAACTATTTGCTGAGTTAAATCCTTGTAGTGACTGTTTTTTTTTGGGGGGGGTGGCAGTGTATTTTTGTTGTGAATATGTCTCCAGTTACAGATGACATGTAGTTTTACTAAGGAAAACCATTTTTAATCATGTTTTTGTTTATGTCTTCATGTAAATTGAAAAGATTGATGGCAAGGCAGGTTTATTTCTATAGCACATTTCATGTACAGGACAATTCAAAGTGCTTTACATAAAACATTAAAAGCATTACAGCGGGATGCAGGGGAAGCAATAAAAAGTATAGGCATGAAAAGAAACAAAACAAAACAAACAACTAAAAAAAAAAGCTAAAAACTTGAAGCTTAAAAGAATCAGTGCAGATCTGAACTTCTGAATAAGAATTCTATTCAAATGCAGCTGAGAACAGGTGGGTCTTTAACTTGGATTTAAATAAACTATCCAGTTCAGGGAATTCAGAGATGTAATGTCCAATTAAGGGGAAAATAAATTGCAATTACATCTTTATTTAACAGAATATGATGCACAAATATAGATTAAACTACCAACAGTTTAGAAAATTGTTAAAATGAGCTCAACCTTATACATTTACAGCTGTAAATTTAACCCAAAAACATCAGATAAAATAGTAAAACACTGACAGGGACCATATTACGTTCACTCCTCACACTTGCTGATAATAATTAAATAGATTTAGAAGTTGTAGCGGTGTATTTTCACAGTGTAATTAGTACTTCTACTCCAGTAAAGGACCTGAATGCTTGTTTCTCTGCTACCTTGATGATGATGTAGCTGTAAGGACTTGATAAATCCAAACAGAAGTGAAACCGCTCTTCATTATTTGCTCTGGATAAATGATTCATGTGGCAAATGAAAGACATGCTGGCTTCAGTGTCCATGCCCTTTCCTCATGTTTGACATTATCTTGACCCCCCTCCTGTCTGCCATGCCTTCCAGCCATCCAGCTCTTTGTTTTCCCGTCCCTGTTCCACTACAGCCATACATTATTCTTTTTGGATGCCTGCAGCGTTAGATTACTCAAAGTGATTGTTGTGTGATGGATTGACCAAGATTTTTCCATTAGGTTCTTGTTTGTCACTTGAGGGATCCCCTTTGACACTGGTTGACTGACAGAGCCACAGGGGAGTTCAGAGGCGACTAAAGCACACACTTAGGACGGTAATCTGACCTTTTATCTCCAGTCAGATCCTATTCTGATAGACGTCTACTGTAGAAACCTCCTGACATGGACAACCAGACAGGAGGGCTATGATGTAACACCAAATACTTCATCCACTGGGAAATGAAGCTGCCAGAACTGTTACTGCTACTACTACTCTCAGCTCCTTACATTTTTTAAAACAAGCTCTTTTTGTTTTTAATGCATTCAAAGTAGATCCATTAATTTTTATTTTGTGTCATAAATCGTCTTCCCAGCATTAAAACTTCCCAAGAGATTTTCGTAAATGTGGATGAATCAATAATGCATAGAAAAAAATGACCTGTTACTGTGTAGAGCAGTGCATATCACACATAACTGATCTTGCAACGACATTAATCTGTCTTGCATGTTTCACCTTATCCTTGTAATTATAGAAAAAACCCTGGTGTCGACTTGTGATCGTCCCACTCACTTGTTGATAATTTTGAGTTGACTGACTGTTAATGTGAACAGATTATAAAGCTTATGGACGAAGTCAAGGGCGTCACAGATAGACTGCCCACTACTTTTTGATTCATAACTTTTGAACCAGACAAGTTTAAGACAAATATTCCACACAATTGTAAAGGTCTGAATGCCGTCTTAAACATACTCAAAGGGCAACATTTAGTTTCAAATATTTTTAAATGAAAAATATCAAAACTACTGCATCACAGATGGGCAAAAAATAAACATCTATTTTTTGCAAGAATTTCAAAGTTCTCCAAAGTGAGGTTCCTCTGACATTTTCATCCTAAAATGTATTCAGTGTATACCTTAAACCCTCTATTTTACAACCCAATAATTGGTTAGAGGACACAAATATTTGATCAGACCTAAATAGAAAGAGTTTAGAAAAATGGCAGCGTCATGGAAGGACAAAGCCAAAAACGTCACGGGTGGACATTTTTTATTTCAATTATCAATATAATTTACTTTTTTTTTTTCAATATTTACAACATATAAATAATATTAACATTATATTCAGATGTATTTTGCACAGATATATGCATTTATTCATTCATTTATTCAAACACTGTGTGTTTAGTATATGACATATATAATAGTCAAATATCAATGTATATGGAACATAATTAGTTTATTTATGAGAGTTTATAAAATGAACCCAAAATGATGGCACTAAACTGTCACTTTCCACACATTCACACTAATAAAACTTGTCAATTTAAAAAAGAAAAAATTTTTCACATTTTTTTTCTCATTTCAAAATACATTTCCTGAAAATATAAGTAATTACCTACCCAAAAATATAAGTTTGGTGTAGATTATTGTAATTAAATTTTTTTGACCAAATGTTAACTTTCCTTGTCTTCCCTTATGTCCTCTTCTGTCATAGCTCTTCTGGTGGCAGCTCTTCTCCTGGCCTTCATCGCTGCCTTATTTGTTGTGGCACCATACATTTACAGGTACCTGCATGTGTCTTTCATCATCCCCAGTGGAAAGAGCATCTCTCTTTGATTACCTTTCCGTCAGAACCAGGCTGACCAAACTTGTGTCCCATTTACAGGAGGCGTTGTACATCAAAATTTATTAAGACCATTTGCTGCCAAAGCATTCAGTACTCACTGGATAATGTAAGTAAACTGCTGCCTCTGTGCATTAGATTAATATGTCAATAAATGCACTGAGATGAAGCAAATGCACAATATGATTGATTAGACTAGAATCAATCCTAAACCAATCAAAATATTTTAATCACATCAGTACTGAAGTGGTATTCTGATCACTGTCACTACAATCCTGGAAACAAGACTCAAAATCTTCCAAATGCATTGTTGAACCAATAATTTTTTATTACGACTGATGTGTGTCAGTATTTTGGTTTGTATATGAAATCTGCTCTGATATTTAACCCTTTCATACATGAACCATGAGAATAATTCAGATGTTTTGGGTCCAAGCGCAGACTGTGTTTTTATTGGGAATTTTTATTCTTATGTGTTATTATTCTGACAGTAAAACTGGATGTGTGGACGAAAGCAATTCTGGTGCAAAGGTCAAATATTAAAAAGAACATAATATCAAAAAGTTAGGGTCTTTAAAATAATATTTAAGCATCAGAACTTACGAGAAATGTACACGGCCCCTTTCCAGAAAATAGGCCTGAAATTAACCTTTTTAATACACAATAATACTGCCTTAAACTAGTCCTCCAGAACCACTAAAACCATCCTGGCACACTGGCATGATGATATCCATGGCACCAACAGGAAAGGGGCGTGGTCACCGGCAACTTATTTGCATTAAAGTTTGTTTGGTACAGAACTGAAAACTACAACAGTGAAGTGAACAAAAAGTCTCTGGTGAAGGTTCATACTGTCTTCTACATATAATTATTGTAAGTAATTCATTTATCAGACAGGGGTAGTTGTTTGTTTACCTGCTTTACTAGTTTCAGCTACTTCCTGTAGCCTTTGTCAGAAGCATCACATGGTGTTGCTGTGACATGTCAGAACAGATTCAGAGGGCCATAAATACATTAATACTCCGGTCAAACCAGATATAAACCTCTGATAACTACTAGTCAAACCCAAAGATAAAGTACATCAAGAACAGAAATGTGATGTCATATATGAAATTCCATGTTTATCATGCAACAAAACATATGCAGGAGAAACAGGGAGAACTTTTGGACTAAAAAAGAGCAGACAGAATGTGAAAAGGAAACAGCACACAGACAAACAAGAGCAGGAAACGAACAAGCACATTAAAAGAACCTGAAATCAGCCATATACGACCACTGCAAAAGAGAAAAGCACACTATGGACTGGAATAACGCCGGGGTCATCTGTGCTGAAAGCAACAAGTACAATCGCTGGTTAAAGGAGGCCACTGAGATACGGAAATGTGTTCCAAGGACAATGAACAGAGACGTCAGCACATGCACCCCATCACACACCTGGGAGGCGGTCCTGGAGAAGATGTCAGACTGCAGGGGGCGTAAACCCTCTCTGCTGTCTGGCCAATCCTCCTGTGCAGCCTATAAGACACATCACAGCAACATCATGTGACGCTTCTGACGAAGGCTACAGGAAGTAGCTGAAACTAGTAAAGCAGAGCAGGTAAACAAACAACTACCCCTGTTTGAGAAATGAATTACCCACAATGATCAAAGTCTAATTCCACCTTTAGCGTTGCAGTTTTTGCAGGGTTGAAATCAGCATACATATTTATTTCTCATTCTCTTTTCTTCAGATACAACAAGAAAATACATCAAGCCTAAGCACAGCCTTAAAAGATACAAAAAACTGAACTAAATGTGTTGTAAAGGTTAAAGTCTCTATTTATTGTGACCTCTGACCCCATGACAAGAAGCAGCACAAATAGATGGAAACATCTGACATGCTGAATGAAACCTGGTATAAAACATCAGGAAATTAATGCCATAAATCTAACATTGTCTGAACAAAAGGGCTAAAGACATGTTAAGTGCAAAAGGAGGTCAGACTAAATACGATTACTTTGGTTTATAGAAGCTGCTGTTTTTTCCCTATACTGTAGTTTTTCCTGCTGTTCATACTTCACATAAATCAGATTGGATCTAATACAGAGACAAACGCATATGTGTGGTCATTACAACTTTACTAAATTGACTAACAGAGTGTTGGACTGGGACTTTAGCACAGTACTGTATACATAAACAATATTGTGATGGACCCCAAATAGTTACGTTGTTTGTTTGATAAATTAACTCATGAAGGAGTTGAATCATTTAGAGAACTTTATGTCTTCATTGAAAATATGTTTGACTTTTCAGCTTTTCTGTGATTAAACATTAACATTACCCCGATCCAACAGCTACAAAGTTTTATTTCCACTGGCCAACGTTGCGGGCTGAGATGCATCCCAAAATTGCTCAGAGACTCCAGTCATCGAGCCGTTTGGGAGGCACTAATGGAATGATTGATACAAATGTTAGCAGAGCCAGTTGTGCTGCAGACTTACATGGGGGAGAGATAGAGCGCCGTATCCGTCCAGTCATCTGGTTTGATGGCAGGAGCTGCTGTGTGTTTTTGGTGAGCATGAATAGCTCCTCTCATGTCTCTGTCTTCCATATGCCGTCCGGATGGCATACAGATCCATCAAAGCGTATTAGGGCCGGTGTCTTCCTGCTCTGGCTCTTTAAAGGGCTGCATGGAGGCCAGTGAGTCGGGCTAATCCAACTGAAAGGGCAGAAGGCCAGAGCCGCCTGAATGCCTCCTTCACAGAGGGAGGGAAGATGAGGGGCCGTCACTGCACTGAGATGACCCAGGACATGGAGACGGTCGCAGTTATGACCCGTGGTTTCTGCTTTTGTCAACATTTTTACATCTCTGAACAATCAGAGAAAAGAACATCTTACACACATTTCACATTGGACATTTCATGTACTTTTGGCTGCTGGTACGAGTTTGTTGCATTATCTGTAGCTGCTGTTCCACTTCTTGACAGTGAATTAGAAATAGTTATAGACCAAGTAATCGGAATTAATCACTGCAAGTAAAGGGCAATCAACAAACCTACGTGAAGAGTCCTTAAACTGTACATGCAACAAGAAAAAATGAACACATTTTTCAAAGCAGTGTTTGGTTTGATCAAAGATTGGTAAAAACTCAGCTGTAAACAATGACAGACACACAGTACTCATGATGTAGCAGCATTTGGCCACTGAAGACAAAAAACTCCACATTTATGATAATGTGACTCATGTCTACTTAATATAATTTTTGTTATTGGCTGATGTTTTGTTCCAGTTTTAATTTATTAGTTTGTTCAGAGACAAACAGCATGTAAGTGTGGTGGATAATAGTTAAAATGCTAATTTGCATCTTTAGTCCTTAGGTATTTAAAAAAAAAAAAAAAAAAAAAAAAGTGCTTTAAAACAAAAAAGTTTATTGTTTTGAGTAAAATAAAGCTCAATTTTACTCAGAATAACTGAATTTACAGTGCTAGTTTACTTGACACTGTGTAGCACATGTATGTTTACTGTTGTACAAGTACTATATTAGTATAATATTTCAATACATTGGGTCTATTTTGGCCAAGTTCTAGTATATGAAAGTAAATCTATATAAGTATAATGTACAATATTTGTAATAGATATTGAAGTAGTATTTTAATTTATTTGATTTTATTTGATGTCTTATGTTTCATTATTTTAGTGCAACTGTCAGTGAACTTCCAGGTGCTAGTTACAGTATATTTAACCCACTTTTTAGTTTATGACTAACACTGAAGTAGAGGTTTAGAAGTCCATACATTGACTCAAGTACAAGTAAAGATGTTTCTTAAAAAGTATTGATTAATTAAACTACATGAAGATACAAGCTCTGAAATGAGCTCATAACGTGTTTCTACATCTCTAATGGCTGTTTCTGTATTAGTTCTCCAGGTCTCAATAGATTATACCTTTTCTTCACAGCTGAGTCTTGTCTTTTTCCATTTTTTATGTTACTTCGTCAGTCTTGTGGCATGAACTGGTCTATCCACCAAGGATTTGGCTTTTCTTTGTGTTATTGTTCCATATGTGAAGGTAGAAATTGGCATGCTATGTTGCATAATAAAAAATACTCAATGATCCAGCTTGGGTGTAGTAAAAACAAAGTAATAAGCCTGATATTAAAATATGAAGAGTGTTAAGTATAGATTTTTGTGTTGAAATATGTGGAGTAAAGGTAATGCTGGTGGGTGATTAAAATGCCTGGCTTTGCAGCATCTTTTCTGTCGTGATTAACATGATAAAAATAATACTTCCAGTATAATTGTGTTAAGTAAGTACAAAGTGAAAACATACTGCCCAATTTATATTCTAAAAGAATCAGATGCTTGAATATTTTTGCATTAGGATATAGAAACCACTCCATATGGCTACATATGGACTGAGTTATTTCCATCCAAACTTTGTGAGCTGCATGGAACTGTATAGTTGAAGCGCTGATTATTTTTTCTTGTCCTGATTGTTTCTGCAGGACACAGCAGATGCCTGTGGAGCCGAGAACAGCGCCGCTAAATCTAAACCAACACGTCTGCGCTCTCTAGACACCTTCCGAGGGTATGTGCACCGTCAGCGACCGTCCCGTGTATCCGTCACCACATGCAGCTCGTTCACATGCTAATTCCTGTTAGGGCGGTCTGAGGCCTGATGAAGATCTACAGGCCCGGCCTAATGAATAATTACAGGGGTCACAGTCTGGCCACATGGTCCCTGAAGCTTCTGTTATCAGGCGGTGTAGCTTTGGGCATGATTTCTGATATGTGCGCGTCTCTGCTTTGGAACAGTGTGTTTCTGTTGGACAGGAGTGATGCATGTGATTGAATCTGGGCTCCCTGCTCGCCTTAATTGTGGCCTGGGGGTAGACACAAAGCACGCCTCTCTGGAAACAGGATGCTGGTGTGGCTTTGACCTCCCCCTTGCCAAATAATTGATGTAATAATACCGTCAACATATCAGCACACATCCACACTGCCATAGATCTCCTGCCAAAATGGAGAGAGAGGAAATCCAGCAGCACAGAGGCAGAGTCCAGCGAGCGATTGGCATCTTGTCCATCTGTGGCTTCCTTCTGGATGGAAATTCACATGAAACCTCCCAGGACATGTGCTGAATTCAGAACACTGCATAGTTTTGTCTGTTTTTGAAATGGTTTCAGTACATTTACCCCAGAAATCATAGAGGTTCAAGGAAAGGATAAATGAATAGTGGTTTTTCAAGTTCAGCTCCTCGCAGTTACAGTTGTAGCCACAAAAAGAGCATCATTAAACTTGGCAACCAATGCAACTATTAGAGGAGCTAAGAATTAGTACTGGAGTAGATAATGTTGTAATGTTAGAAAGTAGTTGGAGAACAAGATGCAAGACTAAAAATGTAGGTTTATGTTGCAAGTGTATGTCTTATAATAGAATAGGAACCTTTTTTTCTGGTCATACAGAAGCACTTTTGACAGTGGATTGACGTCTAGTTCCTCTTGCAAAAGAAGTGTATTTCCAGTTCCTTTTATCAAAGAGGGACTAAATACTAACATGTGTTTTTGACTTGAAACTGATTTATATGGTTTAATTATGATGAAACACATCAGCAAAGGTGGGAAGTAATGAAGTATAAGTACTTCGTTACTGTTCTTAAGTACATCTTTTAGGTATCTGTACTTTACTTGAGTATTTATTTTTCTGGCAACTTTTTACTGTTACTCCCTACATTTTTGCATACATATCTGTACTTCATACTCCTTACACTCTCAGAATAGGCTCATTACTTTTTCAAATTAAACAGATATGACTTTACATAAAATACTTCACTTCAGAGGGAAAATCAGTGTGGCAGAGAGAAAAAAGCACAGGCTGTGACCAGGGTCAGTACCAGAGTCCTGCACGGGGTCGGTACCAGAGTCCTGCATGGGGTCGGTACCAGAGTCCTGCACGGGTCCACTTTTTCTAAACTTTTCCGCCCACACCTGCAAAGCTGAGTATCACGACCTGACCCGTGATTAAACACATTGTCTACACAGTAACTCACTTTTAAGGGCTGTATTTTTGGCTAAAACACACACCATCATTAAATCTCTAATATGTGCTGCTCAATGACGTCTGTGGCTGGATGTAAACAGAGGTGAAGCTCACTTCAAAATAAAACAGGACTCTGGTCAGTACCATTCACTGTGGAATTAGAAAACAGAAACTTTTATGATTTTTCCTGGTTGAATAAGTATTGTTTCATTCATGGCAAAAAATGCTGTTTTACTTTTAACTTTTGTACTTTATTACAACTGAGAAGTTGTACTTTTTTACTTCTCCTTAAGTAAAGGAGTTGAATCAGTATGTCTACTTTTACGAGAGTACTTTTTTCATACAAGTAGCTGTACTTCCACTGAAGTACAGAATGTGAGTACTTTGGCCACCTCTGCACATCAGTGCTGTACTTGGTAAAAGTGTCCTAAAAGGCCACCTCAAAAATGAAAAATCTTGAGGCTTGAGTCCACCATATGCAATTTGTAGTAAAAAAAATAACTAAAAAAATCACAATTTAATTCTGTGGTTCTCAACCGGTTTGACTTTAGGACAGACTTACCAATGGTCTTCAAGTTGTGACCCACTCTTATAGAATTCAGCCCAAACTAACACATGAAAAATACACTCGTTGACATGTTCAGTCAACAAAATATAGACACGTGACTCTAATAATAAACTAAGTGAACATCATTACTGCAAAGAAAATATGTAAGACCTACAGAACTGGTTGTTTTTAGCACATTGTTAAAGGAAAAATAATGTTTGTAGTTTTGATATTTTAGGTCTGATTTCTTAAACACTTGGATTTCAGTCCCTTTTTATTGTCAGTGTTTGTCAATCACTATCTAATTCACCACGGATATATTTGTGTTAAATCTCTCCTTTTGATCACAAGTTTGCTTCACCATGGTAACCATCAGCGACTGACTGAAACAACTTTAAACACTTTATGACCCTTTTTATGACACTTTTGAGTTCGTGACCCACTCTTACATCACAACCCACCAGTTAAGCTGTCCTTCAGTCAGATTCTGTCAAACCTCTGTTATCGCGCTATTCAGAACCACCACCAGAACCGCTCCATTATAAGGGTTTTGTCGCTGCCTTGACTTGATGGTTTGGTTTCCATTAGTATCTGAACTGATATATTAAAACTCTAAAGTCACACAGTAACATTCAACCTCAGGGCTTCAGGTCTCTGTTGGAAAGGACTGTATGATGGTCAGGTAAAGCGGAGAAAATATTCTAAATATAGCGTACAGTTAAAGTGATATTGATTTTTTTATGTGGGCCTGTCAGACTGTCACTTGGTTCTGCTTTGGTGTGTTGTGATTCTCTGTTTTGTTGATGTCTATAACCTGGTCCAGTCTCACATCTGGATGTGGACTTTCAGACTCATCGCCTTCATCTACATCTAGAATCATACAGTGGATGGAGTTAAACACAGAACAGGGATGAAGTTATATTTTAATAGTACAATAGGTGCCTTTTTAATTTATTTACTTATTTGCAAAATAAAAAAGCAAGCAAGGAAAAAGCAACAAAAACAAAGATCAAAACACAACAAATTGTGTAGTTGTGACCATAAAATCTATGAGTTTTATAAAATTTGACCATAAAACCTATGAGTTTTATAAAATTATCTCATCCGAATAATAAAAAAAACAACAGGATAATAACCAAATATACAAATGAGTAACAATAAATAAAAGACAAATAGACACTGAAATATGTCTGGTCAGGAACGCCTCCCTGGTGAGGTGTTTCAGACATGTCCAATCAGGAGGAGACCTCAGGGCAGAACCTGGACACATGGAGGGAATGTGTTGGTGTCCCACCAGGGCTGAAGGATGGATGGATGGATGGATGGATGGATGGACATATAATGGATGGATGGATACTTGTAGCTGCACTTTTTCCTCACATCTGGATTCGTGTTAATTTCCACACCGTTACAGCTGCAGCTGCAGAACTGCTCTGGCTTATTAGTCCAAATGTCACCGTGGGGTTACAGATACTTATTGATGTCCTTATCGGTAATACTGGAAATATGTGGCAACACACTTAATCAAAGTGTGACTCAGCGCTCAGTCAGATTAACGCTGCGTGCGCCTCCTCAGCCCGGTGACTTATGATCCATACCCCTGATAAGTAACAACTTTCTACAGAGAACAGACACATCAGTCATCTGCCATAAATGCTGAGACATTTCTGAAGGCAAAGCCTTTTCTTCGCAGCTGAAAGGTTTTTCTGATCATTGCTCAGACTCCGCTGACATGATATACAGAGAACAGTGGAGTACAGTTGCACGTTAATTTTTCTAAAAGGATTTGGATTTTAATCTTGCGCTGTACTGCTAAAAGCCTGCTGCTGTTCCTACTTACTGCTGAAAATCACACTGTCAGTGGCTACGGTGCCATACGACAGAAGAAACAACTATTACTGCAAAACAATGGATTGTCAGTTGAGTTTAACACCAGGTGGCTGAATCATTCTGTGCCTTATTTTGACTGAGCTCCAGGTTTTGCAAGGCTGTAATATGAGTTCAGGTTTCAGATGTGCTCTGATGTTCAGCCACATGAAAAAAGAGCCTTGGCATTTCCACTCAAGTACAAGTAATTTATTATGACTAGATTGGGTGTCCATGTGCTTGATATGGCCAGCGCAGTAGGTAACCCAACACTGTGTAGTGATAGAGTGGAGCTATCCATTTGAAACAGGGCAAATGTACCAAGCTAATACTCTAATTGGTAATGCATGTGCAGTGATTCAAGTCAAAGAAGTCTGTAAGCGTCTATCACTGAGTCATAACCAGTCGTCACTGCTAAAAGACAGACACGTCTATGTGCAATGAGTTAACTATAAATCATGAATACTGATTCCTGGACATGAATTAAGTCTATTACTGAGGTGACAAATGTTCACTGCAGAGCTTCAGGGGGATATTTACAACTCAGATATAATTAGGAGATGATCTGTTCTTCTAATACCTTTTGTGCTACATTAGAAAATTGATCTCTTTGCATTTTATTATTTAAGATACTGCAGTTGCTTCACATTATGTGTGTGTGTGGGGGGGCTATTATTAACTAACTATGTAATAAGTAATCATAATAAATCACTGCAACAAATGAAACAATGGAAATTAATAGAACTATTTGAAGATCTGTGGCGCTCAGCAGAAGAAACAACAAATCCAAGAATAGATGTTTTTCACAACGGACATGTTGAATTTGAAAGACAACCACATGTAATTGGAAACATGTGTCCTGTTTAGGTTAGTAGTTTCTGGTGGATTCACTGGAATTAACATACAATGGAGTTAAAGGTTCGTTAAGCCATTTAGTGACATCTGGTGGTGAAGTTGCAGCCTGCAACCAACTGAATATATTCTTACATAAGCTCATTGTTTACACACATCTGTATGGAGACATTAAGTTTTCTTCTTCAAACTAAAATTTGTAGACGCTTATTTAAGCAGTCACAAAAAATAACAGTGTCTTATGATCTTAATGTGCTGCATCAGCTGATAGTTTACATTATAGCTGTGTTAGCTTAGCTCTGTTTTTAGGCAGAAAACAGCCACAGTAAAGCCACTAATCACCTCTGTTTTCTGTATGGTTTATGTCATCAGTAGCTGAATTAAAGATCTGTTTGGAATTGAACAAACAAGGTCAGAACTGTCACAGCTGAGTCTGAACCGTGGGTCAACAAACAGCAACTTAGCAAAGATAATAACATCCCGTAATAACTTTATACCTTCATAAGCCTCAGAATCAAACTCACCCATGTAGAAGACTCACTGCCGTTTCATCATCAAACTCCATTATTTTCATTTCAAGCTGTGTCCAGTGGAGCTAACAACAACAGCGCTTTCAGCTTTTATCGCTGAGTCATTTTCACCAACTCTAAAAGTTGTTTCTTCATGGTTCTCATCCCAGCTGGTCACTTTCTGAGGCTTTGGTCAAAGGCTCTGTGGTGTTAGTTTTCCTCACCATAGGAGACCAGGTGAGGCTGAGTGACTCACTACTTCCTCTAGGGGTCATATAAATCCCTCGACCCATCAATGTAAATAAATCCAGTTCATATCTGTACAGTCCTATACATTGGCATCTTTGGCAGAACTTCACTGCGCTTTAATTTAAACACTCTAATGAATATTTTTGTCCATTTTTGAATATTTTAAAGTAGAAAAAACTTCATATAGACCCTTAAACACATATGCTTTTGCTGCTTTTTTATTTATTTGCACAAGAACAGATCAAACATTAGGACAAACAAAGAAACTAATTGTGCAGGTGAGATCAGAAAACCCAGTGGGGCTTATTAAATTAATCTCACCTCATTACAGCATTAGCTTAAAGAAAGACAATAGGAATAAAACAATAATACACAAAGTACAACAAAAATATAAATAAAGAATAAAAGAAAAAGAGTATGTGTAAGTGCGTGTGCTTCTACGGCCAAAATGTCCAACTCCATATCTCACAGATAAAAGCTCTATGAGGAATGTAGAAAAAACATAAACATAATTGCCTTAGCTAAAGACACTGTGTGATCACTTCAACCCTTTTTTCTAATTGCTGTAGAGTGGCTCATCTCTTTAGCAGGACTTAAAGTAACCAGCGGCATTGAAGTGACAGATGTTCAATGGAGAGTTGGACTTTTACAACTAAAATCTAATTACTTACTAAATGACTTTTTGAGCTACATTAAACAGAGTGATCTCAGTTTGCATTATATTATATAAACACTTATAGATGCCCTTAATCACAGTCTGCAGCCAGCGGCATCACATCTCTGTGGCATTTTTAATGTAATCCACCTAAAATCAGACACCCAAAGTGTTTTAATTAAAAACATGACCAATACCGCAGTGATTTTCAACGGGTCTCATCTGGGTAGTGACTTAACCTTTGTCTTTGTCACTATGGCGACTAATGGATATGTTCGTCAAAATGTAAATGATAGATAGCCTGTGTGCATATATGTGTGTGTGGGGGATGAGGCAGAAAGACCAGGGTTTACTCTACTTTAATAGCCCCTTTTGAGATGATAGTGGCCGATTAAAATCTTGTATCAGCAGGTTGGGGCTAAAAGAGCAGTAATGGCTCGGTGCACCTCTTAATTGAATCCGGTAGGAAAAACAAGAGGAGGCAGAGGTAGATACAGTGCACCTTATCAGACAGTCTTGTTCGTAGAGGTTGTCCTAATCTCGTTACGGCTCCTAAAGACCCTTTTATGATTTCTTTTTTATTCAATAACACAAGAATGAAAGCCATACGTTCAGATATTTACGTCTGTAAAATAATCGAATCGGCCTCTGCTGCTGCAGCCCCTCTTGCCCGTCCATTTACATTCCTCTGTTATGTAATGGCACCCACCCATTTTCTGACATGCAACGCCAACACCTTTTTCCTGCAGCGCCTGATTCAGTGAAGCACTCCATCACATGTGCAGTGTTTCAGCAGCCTTGGCTCGTGCTAAAGTATAAAGTATATCATATATTAGACACAAAGTCTCTAGTCAGCACTCCGGCTTGAGGAGATCCAGAGGACAAGCGTTCATTTCCTGAGTGATTCATAATGCTTAGATTGCATTACCTTGCATTTGTGAGTGTGAGAATAAAAAGCACCTCCTTGGCATCTCTAACTTACATTCAGATGTTAATATTAAATTGAAATTAAACTACGAGAAAGATTAGCTCTGAATGTTCCATGTTGTATTTTTAACGATTCTAAGGTGTGTCCATTTTCACACATTTCCTCCTTTTACTTGTTTTGCTGCTCCTGAAGGTTAATCTAATTATCACTGATTTACCAAGCAGCATAATCCATTAGATTTGTGCTCACACTGACCTATTGTACTGTCTTTGCAGGTTTTCATTGACGGTGATGGTTTTTGTGAACTACGGTGGAGGAGGTTACTGGTTTTTTCAGCATGCACCTTGGAACGGTAAAGTCAGACATGTTTTCAACAAATCCAACATTATGATTCACACTGCAGCTTCAACAGCACAACCAGATTACAGCCAGCATTTAAAGCTTTTCGACTTTCTTCTGTATTTTTCTGCATTTCTAAATCATCGAAAAATTTGCCTTTACTGATGGACATAGTTCAGACTGATGTAAACTGCTTCCACATGTGAACAGCATTTAATGGGAAAATCTTTATGTTTTATTTATGGGTCTGATCAAGCAAAAATGAACATCAACATAAAAAAGTAAATTTGCACACATCATTTATCCAGTGGGCTTATTTTTTAGCTAAAGATCTCTGTTTTATGGAACTGCTATCCTTTTTAAAATATAACTTGTAGAAAAAAGTTACAACCGATCTTATCGATTGTACTTTTTACACCATAGCCATAACTCAAATTTAAGGCTAAAAATTATGTCTAAAAAATCTGAACATTTATTGAATCTGTTGATTATATAGATGATTGTTAAGTTTCAGTATTAGATTTTCATTATTTTGTGAATATTATTGATATTTATGAGTTTGAACATTTGTGAGTTGCTTAAAAGGCCCTGTCCATATCTTACCACACTCTCATGTCAATAAAATACAAACTTTTCAATATTTTACTCCAACATTTATTTTCAGCATAAAAAGGTTTTGTCCTACTTGATATTGATTTTTGTCGAGAACCGCATGTTTAGAATGTTTGCATAAAGCTTAAAAAACTGATGTCCGTTTCAAGTCCACATGTTACTGAGAAATAATTTGACATTTTTCACCAAAAAATTTTATCTCCCCAAATTTAGTTATACATAATGGTAAAGTGCTTATAAATACCTACTCAAATGTCTAATACATGCATATTACTATAAGTTACTCTGCTTACATGACAGAGACTGTTGAACACCAGATGTGTCCACATGTTACCGCTTGATCGGACCCTTATGTTACATTTACAGAACATTTATTTTTTTAATGTAAACCTGTTTATGATGTCTAATTTTGGAAAGTAAGTCAAATATATAAGAACAATCTGAAATTTTTTTGGTGTTAAAAGATAAAAGATATTAGTAGGTGTGTATGTGGGACAAACTGATAAATCTGAGGAAGAAAATGCACATAGTATCATTTTCATACCATATTATACCGCTTCAGCCTGACTACCAAACACATGTTTTCTGCAATTAGGTAAAGTTTTGTTGTTGGTACCGTGTCACCGTACATCTGGGTTTGGTGATGACATAAAAATATTGCTGAAATAATAATAACCATTCTGCTAACTCATATTATTTTGAGTTTCAGTAGATTGGATTGATGGATTTTAATAAATGTCTTTGCATATTGCAATTTTCTGGCTCAGCTGTTTTCACCAAATCTGTAGGATGGCCTATTAATATATGTGTTTACTGTCACAAAGCCTGATATAATGCATTAACCCTGGGCTGTTACTCATTGGCAGCAGTTTCCTCATCACGTCTGCAACATTTTCTGACCTGTTGTCACTAATTATGATAAATGCTTTTTCAAAACAAACACACAGGATGCCATTCCTCATCTCAAATCAACGGCACGATAGATTTTTATTGTTATTAATAACTGAGGGAGGGGACAAAAATGAGGAGGAGGAAGAGGATGAGGGGGAGGGACGAGTGTTTTAATGACGGTTAGAAAAAATGACGAGGTGAAGGGAATGAATCGCAGCCACTGTCCTTTGAGCAAGGCACTTCTGTCAGCAGCCTCTTCTTAGAGTTTGCAAAAGTCCAAAGAAAATGTAAATATGTCATGAAAACTTTTATGAAAGCCCTGCATCATGTAAGGCTGTACTCAATTTAGATTTTATAATAGCCTCTTTGTCACATCTACAAGGGTGTATCGATTTCAGAGGTGGTTTTATTAATCTTTTCTTTGCTGCGAGGCCTTTACTGTCACAGGAGTGTAGATATTTATTAATCACACCTTCTTCAAATGGAGCATTAATGACCGAGGCAGCACTTTAAGGACATAACATTGTTCTTAATCCACTTTGTATCCTTTTTAGATTACCTGGATTAAATAATGGCACAAGCTGCGAACTGTGTCTAATGTCCTGAAACGTCAATAACTGATTTTAATGAATGAATAAAAGTGTCTGAATTTGTTACAGGTCTAACTGTGGCAGATCTTGTTATGCCATGGTAAGTTTGCACAACTTCTCTGTCTTAAATCCCATAAATCATGTACCTTATTTTATTTGTTTGTTCGTGTGTTAGACTCACATAATGCTGTATCTTTTTGAGGTTTGTGTTTATCATTGGGACGTCGGTGGTGTTGGCTCTCAGATCGATGCAGAAGAGAGGACTTAGTCATGCGCAGCTTCTGCGGAAAATCACCTGGAGGACGGTTGTTTTGCTGTTACTCGGTTTCTGCTTCCTCAACTACTCTCCAAGAGATGGACTGCGTAGGTGGAAAACACACACTACATCACTTATAACAGAATAAATACATAACACTGTGTAGTTTGATGGAAGCAAAAATTACCATTATGCCCTTCCATCACCAGCTCTAGGGTTGAGTCACTATAACCCATAAGGACCCAGTGTGACTTTTGTGGCAGTTCCCAAATGAATTTGTATCTCAGTTTAACCTTTCCTAAGCGATTTTTCACCATTAATTGTATTATTATCCTCTGAATTTCGCATTTTTTTCCCATGAAAATCATTTAGTTTCCTGTGTTTGACTGATCATGAAGATGTTCATAAAAACTCTGTGTAAATTCAAAGGTTATTAAGGTGTCAAAACAGAAAAAATTGAAGAAAAGGTGACTTTTTCAATGAAATATGTCATTAACTAAACATAAACCCAGTGTGTCCATCCACTGTCATTGATCCAACTGCATGGGTTTTACTGGTGAATCAATGTTGTAGAAGATGACGGTGTTTCCACGGTAACTACAGAGCCTCTGAACGTCCAAATGAGTTATATCTGATGACCGTGAAAAGATGAAGAACTGTATTTTACACCAATTATTTACATGGATTGATAGGATTAATGGATAAACAGTTTAGATCAGTAGATGGTTTTGGTAGATGGTGGATGTTTGGATTGTTATGGGATGAAAAACTGTTTCATAAAAGCAGTGTCTAGCTAGTGGACGAACCCTCTGTGACATCACCCATTGGTTTATGAACTGAAGGGTTAAGATGACCGTCACCATGTTGGTTTTATGAAAACAAGTGGGTGGACTTGGAGAACAGTGAGGGATAAAACCAGAACTTCAAAACTTCAACTACATTCACTAATAGTATCATAATAAACACCAACAGGTTATTTCAGATCCTCATTTCAGACTTATATTTGATAAGTGTAACAAACACACTAATAACACTTACCAGAGCTAATTAGCAGGCTAGGTGACAGACCAGTCATTCATTCATTCATTCATTATCTGAACCTGCTTTATCCTCACTAGGGTCACGGGGGTCACTGGAGCAAACCCCAGCTACTTATGGGTGAAGGCAGGTTTCACCCTGGATGAGTCGCCAGTTTTTCTCAGGGCTGACATATAGAGACAAACAATCACTCTCACATTCACTCCTATGGGCAATTTAGATTAACCAGTTAACCTATTAGTGCATGTCTTTGGATGGTGGGAGGAAGCCGGAGTACCCGGAGAGAACCCACGCAAACACGGGGGGGAATGACAGGCCATTTAATTCAACACATATTAATGCTAACACCAAGTTCTTCTAGTTATAATGTAATGAATCTCCAATAAACTTCATGACAGAATCTTCTGCTGGTCTCGTTAGTCTAACTCTGTAAACACAACTACAGCAGAGCTGCCTGTCAGGGACAAAAATAACTTATTCAATAAACAAGAGCTCTGAATGTCCGACTCAGCAGCCTGCTAATTAGCTCAGGATGTAATAAGTGTGTTTATACATTTCATGATCTTACATTACTGTTATCAAGTAGCAGAAATGTTCAATATGCTGCTGTTAGTGGATGTGGTTGGATTCAATTTCACCTTTCGCTCTTCTGTCCTTCCATCGTCTTAAACCAAATATAGGGACTTGTTTATGAAAAACCAACATGTCCAGATTGAGTGCAGAACCCAAACCAGTAGGTGATGTGATGGAAGATTCATCCACTATTTATTTATTTATTTATTTGTAGTCTTGAGTGGAACTGCAGCACCCCATAAATGAGTGTAGTAACTCCAGTCCACCTGGTGGTGCTAATGCACATCTAAAATGGTGTGAAAACTGGCAACAAACGCAAGAAGGTGAAGTAGAAGCAGTGGCCATTACTTTTTCCTTCAGGTTTTACATATTACTTTGTCCACATTTTTCAGCTCATGTCTTTCATCAGCTTCATATCCAAAATGATGCTACTTGATGCAAATGTAGTTTTCTTTGCAACTAAGTCTGTCGTGGTCTGTCTTGTATCCACCAAAAACAACATGAACTTTTTGGTGAATAAACTCCACATGCTCTGAGTTCATCTTACCTACAGTCGTGGAAAAAATATTAGACCATCAAAAGTCATCAAAAACAATGGTTATGCAATCCAGTCCTAACTCCTGTGTGTATCATGTG
>JAPQRP010000009.1:5250713-5264078 GCA_037367295.1 Apogon hyalosoma | reverse complement strand
AACTCATTCTGGAGGTTCTTTAATGACCATGGGCACTCATAAACAGGCCAAAAATAACATAGGTTTTTCCATGTTAAGTGTCTGACAAGTTGTGAATAGATTTTTGCACCATTTTATGACATTCTAGTAAATAAATCTGATAAAGATCAGAAAACGGCTGTGAGTGAAAACTAAACCAGATTAGCAACAGAAACTAAGAGGGAGAAAGGGTCAGTTCCATTTATTCCATCTTCATATCGCCTTTTTTTTTCTTGTTTCCTTGTCTTCTTTTTCTTCTTCTTCTTCCTCTTCTTTTCTTCTTTCCTGCTTCTTTCTCTTCTTCCTCTTTTTTCTCCTCCTTCTTCCTCCTCTTTTTCTTCTTATCATTCTTTCTCCTCTTCTGCTTCTTCTTTTTCTTCTGTTGCTTCTTTATCCTCTTCTTTCTCTCTTTCTTTTTCTCCTCCTTCTTCCTCTTCTCCCTCTTTCCTCTTCTCTCCTTCTTCCTCTTCCTCTCTTCTTCTTTTTTCTCCTTCCTCTCCTTCTTCCTCCTCTTCTTCTTGCTCTTCAGTTTCTTCTTCCTCCTCCTCTTCTTTCACATCTTCTGCCTCTTCCTCCTCTTCTACTTCTTCTTCCTCCTCTTCTTCATCTCCATCTTCTTCCTCTTTCTCCTTCCTCCTATTTTTCTTCTTTTCCCTCTTCCTCTTCTTCTGCTTTTTCTTCCACCTCCTCTTCCTCCTCTTCTTCATCTCCACCTTCTTTCTCCTCTTCTTCTCTTTGTCTTCTTCATCTTGGATGCTGCTGATGTTCGTGTTGTGCTCCATGTTCGTGTTTTGTCTTTGTTACAGTGTCCTGGTCCTGGCTCAGGATCCCTGGAGTCCTGCAGCGTCTGGGCTTCACCTACTTTGTTCTGTCTCTACTGCAGACATTCTGGGGCCAGAAAGAAATGCCAGTGAAGACGGTGAGCGGCTCTGTCAAAACCACTTTCATCAGTCAGTACAAATAAGGCATTCGACCTTAAAGAAGTCTGAGTAGGAGCTGTACCTTCCATGCATCGAGTTACTTTAACTCTGTCTGAGTTGGGATATTGTGGTAGAGGTTTCCAAAGAACTCAGGGACAGTATCAGTAGATCCACAGTATCGCTTTATTGTTCTGTATAACTCTTCAGATGAGCCTGAATCTAAGATGGCTGACAGTGGTAGCTGTGGTTAAAACACCCCAGGCATATCTGTAAAAAAAAAAAAAAAAAAAAAAAATACAGGGTGTAAAGTCTGCACACATACACAAAATCCATATTTTCAAGAAATACAGTTTTCAACATTTTATTAAATTGGGATATTAACAAATAAAATCTTCAATATGTTTTCCATTATATGTGATGCAAAGGTTGAAGCACTTTGCAAGATTCACATGAACTCAATGTAGTAACTCCACATTGCCGTCAATTATAGCACATTCAGTCTTTATGCGGTCAATCAAGTGTGTCCCATCTGTGATTTCATCAAATTCATTCATTAAATTAATCTGCTCACTGGAAAACTAAATCTTACCAAGTGTATTTTTCTCATTTCTAGTCCAAATATCTCTTAAAATAAGACAAAATCACCTAAAGAGGAACTTTTCAGTGAGATATGAGAACTGATTTATAGATAACAGATCTGGAAAATCTTATTTCAAGAAATCTTACCAAGATGATTTTCACTTGTTCCATTGGCAGATTTTTTTGCTTGAAAAAGCTTGAATTAAGCAAAACAATCTGCCAACGGAACAAGTGAAAATTAGCTGTGTGTATCGGTTAGCGGGCTAGCAGTGTTAGCCTTGTATTGTGACATGATCAATAGTATTAAACATGCATGATATGTTCACTCACACCATGTTTTAAACAGCCCTCTGCAGCCTGGATCTGTTTTTATAGTCACACAAAACAAAATGGTTTAATCATAAATACAGTTTTAAAAACCTGGAGAATTTTTCACACAATTAATGCTTAACCCGTAAAGACCCATTGCTACTTTTTTATCAGTTCCCAAATCAATTTTTCTCTATTTTTAACCTTTCTTAATTGACTTATCACCATTTATTCTAATATTATACCCAGTACTTTGCATATTTAAGTAAAAATCAGGTATTTTCCTATATTTAATTCACTGATCATGTAGGTGTTCATAAAAGCTCGGATTAAAGTTGAGGGTTATTATATCAAAAATAGAGAAAACTACAGAAAAAGTGACATTTACAGTAAAATCTATCCTTAACTGAACACAAACCCAGTGTGTCCATCCACTATCATTGATCCAAATCCATGGGTTTTACTGGTGAATCAATGCTGTAGAAGATGACGGTGTTTCCACGGTAACTACAGAGCCTCTGAACGTGCAAATGGGTCATATCTGATGACCACGAAAAGATGAAGAACTGTATTTTGCACCAATTATTTTCACGTATTGTTAGAATTTCTGGATCAACAGGTATTAAACAATTTAGATCAGTAGATGGTTTTGGCTGCTGGTGGATGTTTGGGTCTTTATGGGTTAAAAAGTTCTAAAAATCAACTAAACGTGATGCTAATTCTAGGTGTGCACGTTGGATTCCAGGGGGTTTTGTTTTGTTTTTCCGTACTGTTGGTTAAAACCACATGTCTAAATGTGTATGTGTCTGTTCTGTTCGTGGTGCAGTATCACTGGTGGAACCTGGTCCAGGATGTGGTTCAGTACTGGCCACAGTGGCTGAGTATCATCCTCCTGGAGACTCTGTGGCTCTGTCTCACCTTCCTGATGCCTGTACCCGGCTGCCCCACGTGAGCCCCCCCACCCCCTACCTCACCCCGTCCCTATGATCACACCCCCTCCACACATATGCTAAAACTACACCTTTTGTTCATCTCCAATGCTGGGCAATCTCCAGCTGGGGCTGCAGTAAAGTGTGCGCCCTGTGCTGCTGGTGTTATGAACCGCCATGATTTATGGGCCGGTGGTGGATGCTTCAGAGGGCATAATTAGCCAATCTCAGTCTGTCATGTGCAATAAGAGGAGCCGAGGCAGAGGATCCATCTTCCTCGCTCGGTGTCTTCTGCTCAGCGCTGCTTTGTGTTTTTCTCCGTCTCTATGACCCTGAATGGCATCGCAGTTAGAATACTGTTTGGAGGTGAAATTCTCACACTTTTCCTCAGAGCTAGAAGGACGTCTGGAGAATAAATCCACAAAGCCCAGAAAGCCCTGACTACAAGATGGTTTCAGAGCTTTGAGATGTACTGTGTCCTTTCAGAATAATTTATTTTATTTTAGATTTACAGTGATGTCCTCTACTTTTGATACAGTAACTGGAAAAATCCTTGGTAACTGAAAAGCTTTCATTATATGGGCATTTATTTAAAAAAATAAGGCATGGGTCTCACATATTTATTTTATTTATATTTAAGCATATTTAAGTATTTAATAACATTAATAAGGCATTTGTGTCTCTAGATCTAGTAGTAGTGAGCTGTTAAGTGCATTTATACATTTATATAACTTAGAAAAAATCTTGTTCTACTATGACAATAGAACAGAACGACCAGAACACAGCCCAATACAATAGACAACACAACGCAGTGTAACACAATAGAAAACAACACAACACAACATTCAGCGTAAATGCGATGTGTAAAGCCATCAGCGTTTTCATGTGTTGACTCTGAGACAGACATGTGTCAAAGCACACACGGGATGTTTGTTTTAGAAATATAATAACGAAATAAGCTGTATTTAAATGAATTAAAACAAAAACATGATTTAAATAACATGTGATTTAAGAAAATATGAAGCTGAAAAACAATCTAGTAACAATTACAAATTCCAAGAACAGAAAACTGGAGGGTCATTTGAAAGACAACTATCTTGAATATCAATGGACAATTACATTACATTACATGCAATTACAAAAAGATGCAATTCTAAATTATAAAAATAACTGCCTAATAAAGGATTTATGTACCTTCATGAGGTCGTAGTTAACTGCTAATTGAGTGAATATACAATTAATTACCAGTAAATGAATAATAAAGTGTGTATTAATTATGATTAAGTAAAAGGTTAAAGTCAATAAATGTGCTAAATACATAATGCAACTAAAATAAACTTGTAAGACTTTTTAATAATGTTCTTAACTGATTATGAATTGGTGAGAGTTGCTCATATAGTGCCCATAAATGTCATATATTGTAACAAGAAGTATTTTAATGATGCTTTTATTAGCAGTAATACAGTCTTATTAACACATAATATTTCTAATAAACATCTCATAATTGCTCATTAAGCCCATATTACTTATTATCTAATGTTTATTACAAGGACCTTAATCTAAGCCGTACATTTCATGTTCTGTGTTTTATTAATGCTGCTTATTTCTTATTATCAGAGGGTATTTAGGAGCAGGTGGAATTGGTGATAACGGCCTTTACCCAAACTGCACTGGAGGAGCAGCAGGGTACATCGACAGATGGATGTTTGGAGACAACATGTACAGACACCCAACATGCAAAGTGAGAACTATTTCTGACGTCTTCATCTGTCTATCTACCACAGGACAGTGTGTGGAAATGTCTGTCTGTATTTTTCTTTCTAGATAATGTATCACACCACTGAGCCCTTCGACCCAGAGGGGATTCTGGGTACAATCAACTCCATCGTCATGGGATTTCTGGGGATGCAGGTAGGACTGATCTATTCTGCATGTTTCAACGAGTGGTTCAAGAGTGATTTACTTTTACAAATCACTACCATGTATCCACAGACTGTATCAGTCACTGAATAAAGGATAAAGCTCATTGTTTACACACATCTGTATTATGGTATCATCAGGTTTCTTCTTCAAACTAAAACTCATAGATGTGTATTTCGACAGTCACTCAAAATAATACTGCATCTTATAGTCAGCTGATAGTTTGTATTATAGCTGTTAGCTTAGCTCTGTTTTTAGACAGAAAACAGCCACAGTAAAACCACAAATCACCTGTTTTCTGTACAGTTTGTGTTGTCAGTAACTGAACTAAAGATCTGTTTGGAATTAAACAAACAAGGTCAAAACTGTCACAGTTTAGTCTGAACCATGGATCAACAAAGCAACTGAGCAAACATAATAACATCCCATAATAACTTTATAACATCATACGGCTGATAATCAAACTCACCCGTTTAGAAGAAACGCTGCCATTTCAGCATCAAACTCCATTCTTTTCATTTAGAAGCTGAGTCCAGTGGAGAAAACAACAACAGCACTTCAGCTTTTATCACTTTGTCACTTTCTAAAAGTTGGTTCTTAATGGTTCTCATCCCCTCTGGTCACTGACTGATGCTTTGGTCAAAGGCTCCATGGTAATAGTTTTTTTCACCATGGTAGACCAGCAGAGTGACTCACTACTCCCTCTAGTGGTCACATAAATCCCCTGGCCCATCGTTGGAAGTAAATTCAGTTCATAATCTTTACAATCCAATTCATTTGCATGTTTGACAGAACTTCACAACTCTTTATTCCAAACAGTATTGATCATTTTTAAGCGTATTGTTTGTTTGTACATGAAAGTGGAAATATTACATATAGACCCTTAAAACATACAACAGTGAAACCAATCAAAAACATCAGATATAATAGTAAAGATTTCTCATACTTTAGGAACATTTTCAGAGGATACTGAACATTTTGTTGTTTTTATCTTTAATACAGAAGAGTACTTGCACAGGAGCATTTCAAGAGTGTTGGATTAGTACTTTGCCTTAACTAAAGGATGTGCATACTTCTACTACCACTGCCAAGAGAATTAGTGATGGTTCTTGATGATAATGTTATGTTATAAAGTGTAAGAATGTCTTCATACCCTGACAGTGAGATTAGAGGAGGGTGTACACAACCTCCGTCCAAGAGCACAGCTGCTCTTCTGTATTGTCAAAATGTGGCCAGAAAACTAAGAGATCTTTAGGTCCTTAGTTGTAGTTTTCAGGGCAGTTTTCCCTCTTTCTCTCTGGTGGTGGTGGTGTCACTCATAACCATTTGTGTTGTGGGAAGTTGCCATGCAAAAGCAGCCACATTGCTCAATTCCCAGTGGGCGGTTAGCGCTGAGCCCTTCAGTCAGCACGTCTTAGACGACGCGCCAGGTGTCCGCCGCCTTCCTCTGTGTTGGCCCATGCTAATGTCCTCAGCTGAGACATATTCATCATCACCAAATTAATCAGGGAGTGCGGATGACTTACAGCCCACATCTGGCTCAACAGGATAGGAGAAATGTGACCGCCACGTCAGGGACACAGCACTGACACCCACATCCCAGGCTTATTTGGTTACCTAAGGGTGAAAATTAACACACCGGTGGTTGGTGTTTACATGGTATTTCTCATTAAATGCATGATTGAATGAGTTGTGGTGTCTGTGCTTATCGCTGCTTCCTTCTCCACAGGCGGGAAAAATTATTATTTGCTACAAGGGGGCCAACTTCCACATCCTGTGTCGATTTTTAGTGTGGGCAATCTTTCTGGTACGTACCAATCTGCGGGAGGCTGAAACGCACCGGATAAAGTAAGTCAACGCTACGTCTTAGTCTTGGCGTGTTGCAGAGCCTCAAACTTGACGCGTAAAAGTCAAACTGAGGCACAAATCACGCCTTCCTGCTTGTGTGAGTCACACAGAACGTTTATTGTCTTGCTGTTTGACTTCTCCTCGCAGGTAAACGTGTTTTCCAGTCGCTCGGGTATTAGTCATAGCCGCCAAAGCCATTCATTAGCAGGACTTAGTAGAGGACATGTGAGTGATGTCAGTACTATTAAACAGCATCCGTGTGTGGCTGTGTTTCCGGGCAGACACTGGTATCCAACGCCTCAGGGGATACACACCGTCTCTCATTGCCTGTGTGTGTCACATGTGGTTTTATACTAGAGGAGCTGTGCATTTTACACACTTTAACTTAAAATACACGCATCCAGTATGGGAAAGAAGACATGTAGCAAGAAAAATGATGGTGATTACATTCTTATATATTCTGTTTAGTAAAAAACTTATATGCACAGGGCCGGCCCAAGCCTTGGAGCCGGTGGGGGTCCCAAATCTACTGTCAATGCATGAATTTTATGCCCATTTTTACAGCTGTACTAATGTTCATGTGACAGAATGCACATCCATGCACTTAATGTTAGTTACAGAGCACATGCACCGGAAACTGAGTCACTGTCTGACAGCGGGAATTGATTGAAGTAGTATATTACTTATATGCCTCATAACATAATAATGGGAAAAACCGCAGCTTGAAAGTGAAGTCCGTGTGGAAGCATGTTTAAGTATAATACAAGGGCAAAAAGTTCCAAAAAACTCTGGTTTCCATAGACTTACATTAAACCTCTCTAAAAAATACTAAGTCATATTTTTTAAGTCACACTTATATGTTTATTTCCTTTTATACGTGTTTATTTATTTATTCATTTATTTTATTGGTTTATTTAACAGGGACATTGTACATTAATTCACAATTAGTCTAATTGCTGTTTTTCGTCTGCAGTCCCTGGACAGATGTTAAATTGTCACCCTGAAAGGTAGCACAAGGTTATAAACATGTAATTAAAAAAAAACAACAACCCTGTTCTGGTCCAGATTTTAAGAATAATAGAAGTTTAATATCTTTGTTTGACATCTCTTTAGCCTGCTGAGATGGACTTTTGGAGCTTCTGTTTATTGAATTAAACATTTTTCCTGACAGGCAGCTTAAGTGTAGTCATGATTAATAACTTACACTAACAAGACTTACATCTGTGTTTGGTAAAATGTGTCAGTATGTTAGTGTTCAGCATTTAGCATTAGTTTACCCATCACCTCTTGTTTTCTCCCAGCTACAAATACGGTCACTTCTGATTAATTTAACATATTTTAAGTCTTATGTTTTTCAGTGTTTGTCTTGATTTTATCTCTTTTCACCAACTCAATTTTAATTTTATTTACATGGCTTTTATTTGTTTTTAATCTGCTTCAACTTATATGTTTTTAGTGTATTATGATAAAATAAATGATGTGTCAAGATGGACATGGACAAAACTCAAACTCCTGTCATCAAAACGGTACATCATGGTGACTCTGTCCACTTTGTATATACTCGGTCTATGAATAATCTGGTTGTTTAGTCTGACGTAAAGCTGTAAAACTCAATTCAGGGTCCAAATGCCAACATCGGTGGAGTCTGAATGTTCATTTACCATAACTTCTTTCTTTAATGTGACACAGGGACAGAGACGCTGCAGCAGATTGAACGCAGATGAATGAATAGAAGTGGACCAGGAAGTAGGAAGTGATGTCATGGCTTAACCAGCAAATTCGTGTACATTTACCATAGACATAATACAGCACCAACTCTCTAAGCTCATTTCAAGGACACTTAAAGGTCGTCTCATGGTATCTGTCCATCCTCTCCTATTGCCAGTTGTGACATACTCTAGACTTTGCTGTCGACTTTTCCCGTACGAAAGGCAGAAATCTGTCTTTTACCTGTTTTTGTAAAGATAATTCTGATGCTAGTTACCATATTATTGTATTATTATTCAATTTAGCTTTCATAAATTTACTTACATTCATCCACATGACATTCTCAACTGATCCAACCACACCCACAGGCAGGAAGTGTATAGCATTTCATACCACAGACACAGCACATAGGGTGTTATCACTGCTGTAGAGCATCTTTGGTTACTCTATCTGTCTGTCCGTCCGTCCGTCCGTCCGTCTGTCTATCTATCTATCTATCTATCTATCTATCTATCTATCTATCTATCTATCTATCTATCTATACATCTATACATATATACATACATACATACATACTATACTATGCTATATGGACAAAAATATTGGGACACATCATGTTTACAGTTGTCACATGTCCTGTTCATGCTGATTGAGATATCAGAGCATGGAAAATATTTTAGAAATTTAGAGGTAGAACATTTAAAATCATAGTCATGGATTTGAAAAAAAAAAAATCAGTGTGGAGATAAATTGAGTAAAAACCATCTCTGAGGCATTTTGGAAGCATCTGTCCATCTAAACAGCTCATTCCCAACATTTGTAATGAAGAGCATGGTCAGTCTGTACACCTGCACAGAGAGACCAAACCTATCATCATATTAGTGAAGTGGTGCAACAGACATAGATGTAAGTCCATGTTTTCGTCTGCTTAGTGTAGAGGTCATATTTGTTTTGATCCACTTCAGTCTGGGTGGTCTGAAATGCAAAGAAAAGCCAAGCTGGCCTCTATTTTATTAAGAGGGGGTGATGCGTCCCACAGGGAGATCCAAGTGTTATGCGAGACGGCCCGTTTTGCATTTCTAAACCTCTGACAGGAGGCTGTTAGTCTACTTTAACGTGATTGGCAGACCTCCACAAAGCCAGGCCTGGCTGAACTGAACTTGGCTACTGTCTGTTTGCATGATGAGATTTTGCAGAGAAGCGGTTCTTCTGTAAAACAGGGTTAGTAGGAGCCTGCATGTTGAGGAGGCAGACATGCTGAACTCAGTGTGTGCTGTGACCTGGAGCGATGATGGAGCTGGAGGAGCTGCTGCAGCACACAGGCTTTGAAATCAGACTGGGATGGATGAAAACAAGGGGCCAGAAAAATTCAGAAGAAACAGACACAAGAGGAGATGCCGTAGCTTTAACTCATCAAATTATTTAACAGTATATTAATGTGTCTCTTCTGACATTTTACCCTTTCGCTCAGCTTGACATGGAGAACTGTGTATCGTTAGCCTCAAAACATAATGACCTAACTCATACACAAATGGACAAAAGTATTGGGACACGTTGAATTCAGGTGTTTCTTTTCTAACAGCAATGACAAATATCATAATATAGTTTTATATTGTAACAAATATCATTGATTATTGATATTGATGTTTATATCTCAAATCAGCATGAACAGGACATCTTACTGCTGTAGACATGATGTGTCCCAATGTTTTTATCCATATAGTTTATAAACATCAATATTTCCTTAAAGTTTAATGGGAGATTTTTCATCCTCAGTGAGATGTGAAGAAAGTAGATAGTTGCTTGTGGTAGAAAACTATTATTTACAGTCAGAGCATGAAAAATATTTTGAAATTTAAAGGTAGAACATCTTAAATCATAGTCATGGATAATAAAAAAAAACAGTGGTGAGAGAAATTAAGTAAAAACCATCTCTTAGGCATTTTGGAAACAAAGATAACAATTTAAACCAAACTAACCAATGCAATGATATTTATCCCAATTTATTATTTGGCATATTTGGTCCAAGTCCTTTGGGTTTTGAGCTGAAAAAGTTTGGAAACTCATGATCAACAGGACTTTGGCCAAATTAAGAACTGACATTACTCACGTTAAAACTACACATTTTACATGATTTTGAACTTTTTAGGTAGATTCCATCAGGTTTGAATCATCATCTGTCTTCTTTGTTTAAAATCAGTTATTTGAGCTTATGTATGCAGATGATTGACAGCTCTGATGACCTATTACAGTTCAGAGTCCACCACATGAACGTAACACCCTGGTTCCAAAATTTTTTGCATGAAAACAGCTTTTACACAATAGGAGGAAACAGCACAGTGACATTTTTTTTATGGTTTGTGGTCTAAACCATAAACAGCTTAATGATGCAGTCGTCACAATCACCTGATTAACAGAAAACAAACTAAATATGTCTGTGAATAGTTTACATTCATGTCATAATGTCCATGTAGACAAATCTAGATGTGTTGATATGAATCATTCTGACTAGTTTAGTTTATATGTAGAGTTTCCAGAAAGCACAATGACAACATTTAATCTTGCAGAATGAGCTGATCGTTCAGTATTGATGTTTTCATAGCTTCAAAAACCCCCAAAAACATTCTTTTCACTTTATAAACCAGGACAAATCTTGCTTATGTTTGTGAGAATCAATTGAAATTCTGTTGTGAGATTTTAATGTCATTAACCTCAATTCTTAAATGACAAATCTGCACATTATGTCTCCCTGTGTTGAATCTTATTGACTATTATTGTGCAGCGAATGGCTGGAGGGCGGTGAAATAAATTAGATCCATTTGGCTTCTCCCAGAGGCGCAGAGTGATAAAGTAACACATGATGGAATAAATAAACATTAGGCTTTTATGTCTTTTCCACTGTATGTTATGTTTTACCAGTTGATGCTGCACAGGTGATGTGAAAATTGTGATGTTGGAGATGACATGTTCAGGATCATACGGTGATAAGTGACGGGTCGATAACGGGACTTAAAATCTTTGTTAAATGGAATAGAGAGTAACAATAAAATAGATTTTCTCACATTGCTGTGGCGCAACAGAGAACAGGCTGTTTTTATTGATTTTCAGAACAGATACAGATCATGTGTAAAGCATGTTCCACTTATGCACGTTTTCCTTGTTTTCCTCTTGGATCCTAACCCATAAAGACCCAGGGCTACTTTTGTGTGAGTTTCCAAATATTTCCTTCTCTCTATTTAACTTTTCTTAGGTGATTTATCACCATTTATCATAATATTATCCTCTGTAGTTTGCATTTTTTCAGTGAAAATCTAGTATTTTCCCATATTTAATTTTCTGATCATGTACTTTAATCATCATGCTGAGATTACATTTGAGGGTTATTATTTAAAAAAAAAAAAAAAGAGAGCGAAAACTGAAGTAAAAGTTTCTTTTTCAGTCAAATCTATCATTATCTGAACACAAACCAAGTGTGTCTATCCACTTTTATTGATCCAACTCCAGGGGCTTTAGTTAGTTAGTTAGTGAGTTAGTTCCATTTTATTTCAAGCATATAAAATCATCAGATAACAAAGAACCATACAACATGATCAAACAAGATTTTTCGGCTCTCAAAAAGGAGTGGGAAGAAGTATAACTTATAGACTCAGCCCCCTTTTTTACAAACTAATAATTAAATTAATTTCGCTTCCTTTGCTTTGTTAACACACTTTTTTTTCCTATTTATTTTTTACAACACAAAACATCCATACAAACCATTCACATCCACTTTTTTAGTCACCTCACACACAATCAGATTACTAGATACTGACTGGTGAATCAATGCTGTAGAAGATGACGGTGTTTCCACAGTAACTAAAGAGCCTCTGAACGTCCAAATGGGTCATATCTGATGACTATGAAAAGGTGTTAAACTGCATTTTACACCAATTATTTACATGGGTTGATAGGATTAGTGGATCAACAGATATTAAACGTTTACATCAGTAGATGCTTTTGGTCTACAGTGTATATTTGAGTCTTTATGGGTTAATTTATTTGCAGCCGTAGAACGTATTTTTGATCAATTCAGAGTCAGAATTAGCTTTAGTGATCTTCCTGCTCTTCATGCTGACTTTTCTAATTCGCCCTAAAAAAAGGAGCTGAAGCAGAGCTGAAGTGCCTCTTGTTTCAGACATGTGCTCTTGACATTAGCAAGAGGAAACTCATTTCTACAGGCACCCAACCACAGGATTGGTATTATGTACAGGAGGTGCACGAAAAACCCACAAAGTGTTGATTTAGTAAAAACAGACCGGATTTTAGAGCACGCCTCAGTGTCTGCATTGTGCTTTTTTGCAGCTGGGGTTGATATTCAGGGATCAAATCGTGCATCGTCCTCCTAATAAACAACAGCCCATGTTAATTAAAGTCCAACGATCAGGCTGCAGAAGTGAAAGATTGAAATTGAGCGATTGCCCCACATACCAGCCCCATCCCGCATCCTGCTGCCTGAATAGCCTGGAGACTCAATCCAGCCACGGCCAGGCTATTTCCACACCATCGATTCTGTCATCTATACACATGATGGATATCTACCTAACAAGCATGTTTGGATCCTGATCCCCTGCTTTGGGTTTCTCTCTCAGGCACCAAATGTTTCTTCAAGTATCTAAATCACACGTAAAGCAGAGTAAATGAGCTTATGGCAGATTTTATTTTTATAAAAGTCATTACATCATAAAGAGTTGTGTTAACCAGGATTCTGAAATACTCCATTGTCTGCTGGGGTTTGACATTACCCTGTGGGTCAGAAGTTCCTACAGCGTCACCAGGTGTTAAAAAGCAATAAAATAATGTGCGATCAGCAATAATTTGATCATTAGCTGTAATTGTACAAGGTTTGTTCAGTTAATACCCAAATTAATCAGTCCAGATCTGGTATTTAAAGTACAAATTCTTCATTACTATATATAAGTAGATTTTTTAGGTATCTGTTTTGTATATTTTAATACAAATACCTGTATTTTTTGCTCACTTCTTACTTTGTTTTCATGTAGCGTTTTATATATATATATATATATATATATATATATGTGTGTGTGTGTGTGTGTGTGTGTGTGTGTGTGTGTGTGTGTCTGTGTGTGTGTGTGTGT
>JAPQRP010000009.1:5222416-5236620 GCA_037367295.1 Apogon hyalosoma | reverse complement strand
CCCCCCCCCCCCCCCCCCCCGCTTTCTGATTTAGACTAAGATTGGAGTGAGTTTGATTATCTGTTAAGTTTAATTTAATTTAGATTCTGTGTGTGATAATTGTCGACATCTAGCGGTGAAGTTGCAGATTGCAGCCAATTGAATACCCTGACTCGTGCTCCCGGATGGTGGCCACAAAAAAAAAAACATGAAGACACCCTTGTTGTCAGTGTTTTTCTGTTCTGGGTTTTTGTTCAAAGCGATATTAAGTGTTGAGTTGATGGTGGTAAAGAACATCAACACTGGGGAAAAAAGAAGACGACTTGTGCACAAAGTAACTGTGAAAACACGATGGATTCCATGACTGATGACCTGCTCCCCCTATAGGTAAAAACACGTCTATTTTCATTTTTACGTGATTATACACTAATGAAAACACATCCACATCTGCAGTTAATTGTCCTAAATCGTACACATTGGACCTTTAATTGTAAAAATAGGTGTGGGCAGACGAAGACTTCTTCTTTGGTTGGATATTAAGCTGCATAATGTACAGAATTATTATTTCATATATATTTATCATAATTTTCAAATTGTTATTTCAGGTTTAAAGGTGGATTTTTGGTCTTGAGGGAAGAAACTGGATTTGTTGTTTTAGTTTCTTCATAAAAGACGAATAAAAAGTAAAAATCAGTGCATAAGATGTAAAACAATGAGGTGAAAGAGAAAGAATCAAGGATGACATAAGATGACCCTGGTATTAGAAACTTTTAAGGTAGTGATTTTATATGACAAACACAACATAACAGGACAAAAACACACTTGCATCCTCTACTTTGATGATTTAGTCCTTATTTCTCTCATTTTCACTGATATTTACTGTGATATTTGTCAAAATCAATAACTCGTAGAAGTCATGTAGTTATTTTTGGATTAAGTTATTCATAAAAGATTCACAAAGACAAAAACGAAGCAAACTGAAGTTGTAACCACATCAAATTAAGAAATGAAAGAAAATGAATGAAATCTGAGAATGGAAACAACTTTATTGGTGGTCATTTCTGGATTTTACTATTTTATGATGGAAAATGTGCAAATCATGCAACAATATTTTACAAAATGAAGGTACATTCATACACATTCAAGTTATGTTTTAATACATTTGTGTGTTAGGCTACATGTTGGTGTTTTTACGTTTTTATTGGTATTATTTGTGTTGCAGAATCATAACAGTATCATTTCTTGGTCAAACTTATAAACTGCAGGTAAATTTATACATATTTAAGCAGTGTTGTCATAGTTTTGTAGGATTATTATGCAAACTTGTGATAGTATCATATCCTGATAATTAACTATAATATTTTTATCGTTGGACATGAGATCAAACTACAATAAATACAATGCAGGTTCATTTAACCATAGTGAAGTTGTTTTTATGCAGGATTATTACAAAATGCAAGTTTGTTTGGGTTAAGTTGCATGTTTATTTTTTTTTTTTTTGGGGGGGGGCTATTTGTTTTATTTGGTTTTTTTTATATATTTAGAAGTATGTGTGGGTTGTGTTGCAGAATCGTGATAGTATCCCGATTTTCAACTTTAATATTATTTGATTGAACTATAATGAAGGTTCATTTATATATTTTGAAGCTGTTTTTGCAGGATTATTACAAAATGCGGGTTTGTTTTGGGTTAAGCTACATGTTTTATTTATTAATTTATTTATTTGTACATATTTAGAAGTAGCTATGTAAAGATTGTGTTACAGAATCGTGATAGTATCCCGATTTTCACCTTTGATAAACTATTATTAATTTTTACGTATTGAAACTGTGTTTTTGCAGGATTATTTCAAAATGCAGGTTTGTTATGGGATAACCTACATGTTTTTTGTTTTTGTTTTTACATATTTAGGAGTAGCTATCTACAGGTTGTGTTGCAGAATCGTGATAGTATCCCGATTTTCATCTCTAATATTATTAGATATAACTACAATGCAGGTTTTGAAGCTGTGTTTATGCAGGATTATCACAAAATGCAGGGTTTTTTATGGGTTAAACTACATGGTTTTTTGTTTTTTTTTAACATATTTAGACGAATGTAGGGTTGTGTTGCAGAATCGTGATAGTCTGAGGTGATAATTTTCACCTGTAAAATGATTGGAACAAACTTTTCATGGTAAAGTAAAACACATCCTCATTGTCTATTATCTTAGAGCAGTTTTAAAACCCTTCTAATCCCGCCTTTAAAAGCAGAGGCTGGTGCTCTAAAGTGATCCCACTGCACATTTAATGATAATTGTTAATAATTTTCCCCCCGCCGGGTGTTAATGAGATGGCTGACCCGCTGCTGAATTATGCTCTTACATTTCCTGAGCTCAGGCTGCGGAAGCGACGGGGGCAGCGAGGCGGTGGGGGAGTGAGAGGATGAGAGGATGAGGGGATGAGTGGACCTCCCCCTGGTCCGCAGCCAGTCAGACCCGCAGCCTCAGAGCCGCGCGCAGCAGCTCGTCCGTGGGACACCGAGGACTCCGCTCCGCGCTCCGGACGCGCACATTGGGGGTTTTTACGCACCGCGTCAGTGGCCGTTTCCAGGCTTCCATCGGCCGGGGGAACTTTTCTGAATCGCGTTTTCATTCAGAAACTTTCACTTATGGTTCGCGAATATGGGGTCAAGTTGTGGTTTCTCTCGAGGAAACGTCGCTGTGGTTCTGCTTCTGCTGCTGGAAGGTAGGATTTATCCTCACTTCTGCAAACACAAGGAGGAAAGCAGCCTTATGCGGACGCGTAACGCACAAATACAGGCAGATTGGACAAATAATGGAGACAGAAAGCGTTTGTGCTGAGTCGGTTTGTGTTATTTGAGATATCATCTGTTTATCTCCAGCATCAGTAGTTGCTGTTGCTGGAGGATTCAAGCATCCTCCTTATCTCTGTTTGGTCTTCCAGCCAGTCTGGACTGTAATATGTGCCTTAAATTCACATATTCATGATGATCTGTCAAGAACTGTGAGTAAAGAAGAAGAAGAAGAGCAGGGAGTGTTTGTGAGCTGCCTCAGAGCCAGTGGACCTGAAGTGTAGATAGATACCTCCTGACAAACACACATCAAACTGGCAGCTCATGTGTGAAGCTGACTTGCTTTTCCTGGAACCTTTTTGGAGGTTGAGTGAGTTTTGAGGCTTTTTGGGGGTGTATCTGGGATGGCATCCGCACAATGGGAGCTGCGCTTTCTGCTGCTTGGCTGAAAGTGATACTTGCATTGTGCACTGGTTGTTATGTGTGGAATGGCACATTGAAACCTAGAGTCCAATGAATACAGCCATATATCATAATATTATAATCCCATTCACAATCCCACAGCCCAACTGTACCAACACTGTCCTCCCATGCCGTCTATATTTAAAGCGTCTCTCATAGCTCAGGACTGTGCAAATCTCACTGATGTCAAATGTGATGCTCGGACGAATATAGGCCATTGTGTGGAATTTCTGAATTTGTTTTGGGATTTAGAACAGTCTTAACAGAGGCTATTATCAGCGCCGCTCTCAGAGATGCTGCACAGTGTCAAAGTAACGTGTTTGTGTGACTTTAGATGCGAATGGTGTCACTTCACGTCTACAGTTTCCTGCCTTGTGCTGAAAATGATTCATGGAGTTTTTAAGGTGCAGCGGTTGCATGTAATGGACTTGGAGTGTTTGTCATCATGGCAGCAGGACGGATGTGGTTTTATGGAGAAAAATGTGATCGTGATAAATGTATTGTGGTACGTTGTTGGTCGATATCGATAAGTATCACGATAAATCATCATTTCTTCCAAGTTTAAAAGATGGTTTTTGGCTCTGATGGTTATAGAAGACTAAAACACAACCTTAGTGTCTGATTTGGTTTTAATTATAATTGGTATTTATTGGGATATTCAGAGTTTATCGATAATTATCGCAACCAACATCAAGTCATTGTTTCCTGAAAGAGGCTGATTTTGAGTCAAAATTGAATAAACCAGGTGGTTATTCAATGGGTTTTAAGTGGTTCATAAAAGACTAAAACACAAGCTTTAGTATCTGTCTCTATTCTAGTTTTGTTCATTTTAATCACTAGTTCCTGGGATAGGTGGAGTTATCGCAACAAATATCAAATCATTGTTTCCTGAAAGAGGCTGATTTTTGGTTCTGAGTCAAAATCGTATAAATCAGGTGGTTTTTTAATGAGTTTTAAGTGGTTCATAAAAGACTAAAACACAAGCTCAGTGTCTGATTTGATCCCAGTTTTGATCATTTTAATCACTATTTATTGGGATATTTGGAGTTATCGATAATTATCGCAACAAATATCAAATCACTGTTTCCTGAAAGAGGCTGATTTTGGTTCTGAATCAACGTTGTAAAAACTAGATCTTTATTTTTGGTTTTAAGTTAAAAAGAGAAACTAGACAAAAACCTTAGATGAGATGAAAACCACTTAAGACCCAAACACTTACAGTCTGTTCTTTGGTGATTTATTGCGGATTTTGTTTATTTCATTTGATAAGAAGAAAATATGCAGAATCAGAGTTTTCCAACAAAATGAAAACAACATTAAAGATAATTATTTATTCCTTTATGGTCAGAACATGACAAACCCTCTCTAAATCTGTAGTAAAATTAAGTTAAAGTGTCTGATTTATTTGAAGATATAAACAGAATAAACCTGAAAGACAAAAACATTATGACGATAACCATCGCGATAGTCGTTGGTGTTGATATCCAAAGGAAAACAATAATGATACGATATAAAAATATATATCGCGGTATATCGTGATGATGGTATTATCGCCCCAGTTCCACCTCTTTCCTCTGTCGAACAGGACCCGCCTCCATGTGCGTCTCATTGTGTCTGGTCATGGAGGCCGTCGCTCCTCCTGAATCGTACAGATGATCCGGTTTATTCTGAACGTCAAGGACGCTCTGGTAATTACACGGGTGGTGAAACCTACACCGTCTACGTAGATATGGAGTCCCTCGCTTCACCTGCCTGTTTGCTGCAACAAAAGCCGTGCAGTCGTCCGGCAGGAGCGGCGGCGAGCGGCGGGCAGGTGTGCAGCAGCTGCTCTTATCTCTGGGCAAACACTGGCTGTTTGTTTTCTTTAGGAAAATATCGCCTGTTGTACAAGTGCACACAGCGTTCAGATTGCAGGCCGGACGTTAACTGCCCTCAAAGTGACACATCATTGGGATTTTACGCAGAAGTTGATGCTTTTGTCTCACTTTTCGGACACTAACGTCTTGTTTTTATGCACTTTTTGCAATCCTGAGCCACATAAAGCACAATATCCCTATTTTAATATTTGATAGAACCTAAGGAGAGGCTGCTTTGTTTGTTTAAGTCCCAAAATAAAAGACGCTGTAGTTGGTGCTTCGGGTTTCTCATCATCGCCGTTGCAGGTTACAGGTTACTGATTAGTTTAGTGTTTCTTGCTGAAGTAATTAAAGTGAGGAAATTGGCAATCAGCTCTCACTATAAGACTCATCAGCATTTTTAACTGAGCTTAAAGCAGCATCGGCCACACTTCAAAGTACAGGAGAACAGGTGTTTACAGCTCTAAACACAAAGAGAAGTAAATTAGAGGCCAGGTTTGTCTGTGGAGTTAAAGTTTATCTGTGAAGCTTCTGAAATAATGTTTACATTCATGTATTTATTCTGACAAAACCTGGCGAATGTCTTATACAACATTAAATGAAATGAGCAACATAAGCGCTAACGTAAAACATCAACGAACAAAAATGAATAAAGTGATCAACAACATGAATAAAAATGGTCACAATAGTCAAGAAAATCAGTAAAAATAGACTAAAAATGGAGATATCTAACAAAATATAAAAAAAATCAACAAAATAATTTAATAAACAAACATAATGTGAAGAAAATAAAGTCAAAATGAAGACAAACAAAATAATGAATGAAATAAAGAAAATATTAAAACAAAGAATAAAATTATAAAAAAAAAACCAATATAGTTGACAAAATTAACAAAAATGGACAAATAAGTCTAAAAATCTGCCAAAAATAACAAACAAAATTACCAAATCACCACAAATTGAACAAAATACATAGAAAAATGAAGAAACTAATCTAAAAAATGAACAAAATATTCTATTAAATGAAGAAAATAAACAAAAAGTAAACAAAATTACTAAAAGTTTTGCAAAATAATCAACAAAATGGACAAAAACTAACAAAATCCTTGAAATACTCAACACAATGAGTCAAAAATTAACAAACTAACCAATGAAAAGAGCAAAAAATAAAGAAAATAACCCAGAAAATGAACATAAACTGACTGAAACACTGAGCTGAAGAGGGTTTTTTTGTGCGTTGCATTGTGTCACATGTTGTAGTGGTTGATAATGGTTACGTCTACATCCATCAGGACTCAGATGTTTTCACATAAGGACATCGATCCGTTTATCCGCCGCCCTGACCTTCCTACTGTATCTTTGACCCGCTTTGCCCTTTGACCTTTGAAACCTTAACCGAGTGCTAAAACCTGCTGTTGACCCCTGTTGCTCCCTGAGGACGCCACGTTCGCAGCCTCTTCATCCCCTCCTCCTCCTCCTCCTGCATCGGTTTCATCAGCATCGTTTGCGTTTGAGAAGAACCAGACCAATAAATCTCATTTGATACAGGCCCCTTTTTGATTTAGCCCCTGATTACGTTGCATGATTTAGTAAAGCTTCTGTCTTGTGTTGCCTATGGATCTAGTATAAATCCTGCCAATTTTCCACTTTCCGCTGTCAGTACGTCTGTTTTAGTGGAATTGGAAAACATCCTGATGCACATTATCTGCTGGAAAGTTGGTCTTCTGTGCTGCATATTTACAACAAAGCCTTATATTGGTGTTCTTTAGTGTAAAATCTGTAAGAGAAATAATGTTTATTGTAGTTTTGGACTCAGTTTCTCTGCTCCTTCTTCACCCTCAGACTCTAAATGGACAAAAAAGATGCAACAACAATGAAAATATATCAAGTCAAATCAAATATCTGGACTTTTTTTTTAAGTTAATGGATGTGAGCACAAACACAGCTCACAGTAAAAAGGATGTTGGCACCTCGTCAGTATGGAGATGCATCATCTCTGAGTTTAACAGAATCAGAGCAGTGATGCAGCAGTTTCAGCCTTTCAGACGCTCACATTTTCTTCATCAATTAGTTCGACTGCTTTTTCCAGTCACTGCAGCTTTTGAGATCATACTGTACAACATGCATCATTCTGCAGAGACAGTAGAACGTCACTGATGTTTGTAAGACTGCAATGACAGTGTTTGCATCATTATATATTTATTATGTTGTTACAGTTTGCCTTCAGTCGCTTTAATGCAATAATTTAATCACAATCATTAATGTCATCACCATGGAAACATTATTGACATGAAGTTTTATTGTGTTTATGTTGCCAGGTAATGCCCAGGATGTTTCAATATGTTGTCATTTTACTCAAAATGTTATTCAAATTAATAAAACAATAAAAGAAAATTAACTGAATGAAAATACACTAACAAAATGAGTAAAAAAATTTAGAGAAAAAAATTAAAATCAACACAAAATAAGTAAAACTGAACAAAAGAATAAGAGTAAAATAACCGACAATTTTAATAAAAAAGAACAAAATAAACAAAAATGAAACAAAAATGAAGAAAGTTGAGAAAACAGAAGAAAAGGAGCAAAAACTGATCAAAATACTCAAAAAGCAAAGACAAAATGAACAAAACTATCGACAAAGTGTATAAAAAAGAACAAAATAAGGGGAAATTTTGACGAACTAATCAATAAAATGAATAAAACTGAAAAAAAAACAAAAAATGAACAAAATCATTAACAAAAATAAAAAATGATGAAAATGAACAAAAGAGAAAACAGCAAAAAAGGAACAAAATCCTCAAAAAATCAGACAAAACAAAGAACATAATCAGCAAAGTGAATGAAATGAACGAAACAGGGAAGAAAATAAACAAACTAATCAAGAAAATGAATAAAACTGAACAAAATAAACAAATGCAGATGCAGTCTGTCAGCAGCTGCTCATTAGTCGCCGTAGCTGATGGTTATTGCCACCGTCGTCGTCTCTTCTGATCGTTGAACCGTTGAAACGTTTGGTTTTCGAGACTCTTTCTGACCCAGAGCTTCCTCCGGGCAGCGGCAGCGACCTCTGCCTGCAGACGCCGTTGCGCCTCCGCCTCGCCAACGCCGCTCGTACCTGTCAAAGCTCTGGCCCTGATCCTCGTGTCAGTTCAGGGTCACGTCCCTCTCATGCAGGGACACAATCTAATTTGCTGTGGTGAAAGGACAAGGAGACATTGATTGAAATTTCGCCCTCGGGGCTTCTCCTTCTCCGTTTCACATGGGTCTTGACAAGTTATTTTCCAGTCGCCTGGCGGTGGGCGCTGTGTTTGACCCGACAACAAACGAAAAGACGAAACCCAGCTCATTTCAACGTGGACCACGTGACACTGGAGACGAAACGAACTGGGATTTTTACGGATTTAGAGGTGATGTCATCCAAAATATAGAAAAATACACCATGAGTTTCCATGATATTTACATTTATTACTGAGGTTTTCATCATAAAACGTTGTTGAATAAGGAGGATGAGGAACTCAAACCACAGGAAAACATTTCAAAATAAAAGCCTACTCTTAAAACATTAAATAGAATATGCAATGAAACGGCAAATATTCAATAAATAATTAAACAAGTAAGGCGCGCTGATTATTTTGCACATTTTTGACTTGTCCTAAAAGTGAGAATTTCTGTCCACATGATACTAAACACAACCTCTAAACCTAACATTATGATGAAACATGTCAATAAGCAATTACACCTACACATAAATATTGACAAATGTATAAAAATCTGCATTTTATGGGTGCGAACATTTCCAACTCACCACTTCCTGTTTTAACATCTTGATCTTTCACATGTTAATAAATGAAACAGAGTCGATTGTTTTGTTTCAGTCATGGATAAAAGTTTTCTGCAGGAACATGAATGTATGTTTTGCAGAAATGTGATTTATTTGCAGCTTAAAGTCTTTGAAACCAGTGAAATGATTAGAATTGTTCTTCATTATATGGCAGAAACAGAAAAAAAATCAATAAAAAAAGAACAATGCAGCAAAACTTATGAAAACAAAGACATGACTGTTTGTTATTAAAATTAAATTTAAAAATCAATGCCGGTCATTCTGTCTTTCTGTCAAATTCTGACAAAGCTCATTCATTTTATGACATGAAACTAAAGCGGTTACATGTTTATATTATATATAAGTCACAGCATCGATTAGTTCATTTTGTTGGTTTAAATCTGAAATAATCAACTAAAAACACAACAGTGACACAACAACACATTAGGGAAGACGCATAATCTGTCAATGGGATTATTGTTTTATATTGTTTTTGCTATTATTATTGATATTATTAAAGTGATCAATCAATGAACAAAATTAGGAACAAAAAAATTTATTAAAACAAAAAAAAATCAACAAAATGAACATGATAATCAACAAAAAATGAATAAAAACAGCAAAATAATCATCAAAATGAACAAAATAATCACCAAAAAATGAATAAAAACAGCAAAATAATCATCAAAATGAACAAAATAATCACAAAAAAACAGGAAAATGATCAATAATTTAAACAAATTGAACAAATTAGTTACAAAATAAAAAAAAAAAGAAAGCAAAAATGTAAACAGGCTTTTCTGGGGCAGTTAAACCAGTACTAAAACTCCAAGTAACCCTCATATAATCCAGAGGTGCCTGTGATTCTCAGTTGTCCTGATGTCCCTGAACTACTCGCGTCTCAGGCTTGGACATTTAGATGCTAATCGCCTCCATTAACACCTCGTCCACACTAATGTAAATATTTCACAAGATATTTTCCTCTACATTTAAGCGTTTCATTCACGTGTAAACAGTGCTTTAGGTCACGAAACAGACTTTGAGGAAGAAGAAATAGAAATAGAAATTGTTAAATGATTCCGTGTAAAATGAGTGATGAGTGTAAAAGGAAGGTCGCGTGGATAGAATTCTTATAGAGACAGGTGAAAAATAGAAAAATATCCATATTGCTGCAGACAGCGACACTATTAGTTTCATTACTGAGCTCCTCAAATCGTCAAACATCTGTATTTTATAAGGTTCAGTTCAGCAAAAACACATTCTTCTGCTATTTTATTTAGGAGATTTCATTCATGTATCATGGCATTGTTATGTATTTTACTCTGAAAACTGTAGAAACAGTAAAAATGGGTTTGTGACCTATTTTGAGTCCCAACATTAACTTTGGAGGCAGAATTTGACTAAAAGTAGAACGCCACATTTTTTTAAACACCATCATTCAAACTCCTGAACCATTTCTGCTATTGACTAAATTCAAATAGCATCTGAAAGCTGAGGTTGGGAGCTTTTGTTTGATATATTACACATGTAGCTCATAAGGATAAAGGCTGAAGGGGAGGGGTGGAAGTGGGCGGAGCAGAGAGCAGCAGAGTGCAGTCAGTGAGAGAGAGATGGAAGCGTTTCATTACTTTTAGCAGCGTTTTAGTGAGGCAAAGCCTAGAAATAACAAAAAATAAGAAGCTGTAAGATGGACACAGAATGCTCTAGACAAACAGAAATGTCTGAGCACATGTGAAATAGTTGTAAGTTTATTTCTATAATCTCAGAAAATTCTGTTATGCACATTTACAGTTTTTTTTTTGGGGTTTTTTTTTTTTGTTTTTTTTTTTTTTTACTATAACACATTGTTTATAGCATTTATTACATATAATAATGGTAATTAATGGCCAAATATTGAAAGCTAAGTTCTTCCTGAAAAAAAGAGAAGAAAAAAATTCTGACACTTTTATTGCGAAAACAACATAAAGAAATCTAGGCGGCCTGTTATAATGATAGTCCTTATAGGGTTAAGGCCTAATTTCCCACAAATCCTGTTTCCGTCCCCTCCACCAGTTCCACCCTCACCTCGGCCTCAGCCCATTTGTTTTATCCCTGACTTTACTGAAGTGGGTAAACATGTCGGACATTCGCTCTGTCCTCCACCTGCCAGTGCCAGAAACTGTCAGAGCTTCACTTTTTCCATTTGTGCAGAGGCTCAGCTCCGTCCAGTCTCCACCGTGAAGAAACTTCTCTCTTTGTTCCATAGTGTAATCGTTCCAATTCACTGTGAAACACAAACTGTCAGCTCACGTCCAACTCTACATGATGATATTTTACTCTAAAAAACAGAAACAGAAATAATATAACAGACTAGTAGTGGATTTTTAGGAACAATATCAATATCATTACCTGATGCCTGGGACAATATAAGATAGTTTATTCAGTATCTGATGGACTGGGTTATATGATAGAATTAGAACATGAGAATGTCAAACCAGGATATCTGTCCAGTTAAAAGGCTGATGTTTGAGCTTTTAATGAATGTTAAATAGACCATAAAAGATGAAAATGAGATGAAAAACGGGTCTTAAATTATATACAAGATAAAAATGAGACAAAAATGTTAAGAAATGAGATGAAAACATAATGAAAATTAGACAAAAACACACCTGTAATTCATTTTGTGCTTATTTTGTTTCTTTTTTCGATCAACTCTGCTTATCAAGTGGAATTTATAAAGTTTAACATCATAAATAAACCTAAATTTTGGGCCCTAACTTTGTATAAAAAAAAATAGTAAATGAACAGAGGCCAATGGACAGAGGTGAATAATCTTTTTTTTTTAATCAATTTTTAATTTATTTTCATTGTGCATCTCCAAAAGTACAATATATTAAAAAAGAAGAAATTCACATTATATGATACAAGATTTTGTGACATGGTGAATAATCTTTTGATAATGTTTGATCCAATCATTTACATATTTGACGTTTATCAATTTAACAGATGACCTCATGAGTCAAGAAAGTCAGAGTTTGTGGTGAAGATAGTAAAGAAACGTCTGGTTTTATTTAACGGCTCAGTGGACTGCATCTCCACTTGCTTGTGATACACGTCATCAACACAAAAAACAGCCGTTGTTTTGGGACATTTTATTTCAGTCTTTAAGAGTTTTATGTAAACGTGTTAAAGCAGTTTAATGGTTCCAGTCTGGTCATGTTGAAGTTGCAGAAGCATCTTCAGACTCTGGACAGAAACAGTTACAATGATGACGTGCAACAATCTCCAACTTTCTTGACTTTCTTGTAAAATTACCTTTTAAACAAACAAAGATACATGTAAATGATGCATTATTAAAACGAGATTAAAAATAACTCGTTTTTTCTATTGACTGTAATACAGTTTTTAAATAAATAAATAATAAGTAAATTCTATCTGACACAACTCAGGAAGTTTTATTCACATCATTTATTCTAGTGAAGCAGTTGGAAATTAAACATTAAAGGGTCAATGTGTGATATATATATATAGTGACCTCTAGTGGCAAAGTTACACATTGCAATCAGTGGAATACACCCACTTATGCACTTACGGTGGTCGCACAAAAATGCAGAGTGCCCACGATAGTGCTAGAGTTTGTTTTATGAGCTGTGGTGTGTTTAGTTAACAGGATATTAACTCTAGTAGATGATTAGACATAGAAGGTGAAGATGAATTCAGTCTGAGCTGCTGTAATGATGCCTTCAGGTGCTCTTTCTTTGTATACATTCCTGGGACCAGTAGGTTTTTACACAGTTATTAAGCAGGACATTATTCCACTGAAAAACAACCGAATGAAACTACATGAAGGAAAATTATAGATTTAATTGAATTTGAACGTATGATGTGAGAATCAGTGTCAGTAGTGGCTTTTCCATTGGACATCTGCGCAAAACTTTACCAATATTTACTAAATGTCGAAAGAAACAGAAGTGCGTAATGTTGGTTTTTCCATTAAATCACAAATGTGATGATTTTTTTAAATTTATCATCATGAGAGGACTCATAAACATGGAGACGAACGTAAATATGGTGTTGATTTACAGATATATTTATTATTATTCTATATTACCCCTCTATCTCCTACTAAATTATGAAATTATTCAGTTTCCTGGTGTGTCCACACATACCACACCATGTTTCTTTTAAACGCTTCTTCTTCTCTTGTAACATCGTTGTTTTTAATTCATGTGACTCTCCTTGTGGAAAAAGGTCTTTCCGTTGCAGTTTTGCGTGATACACCAATTGTGCTACGCCTGAAAAACCACCTCTTGCCAGCGCAAAAACTTTTAATCGAAAAATGAGAGTTTGGGCGAAATTGTCATTTTTCTATTAGGCAATTTTTTATGTATAAGTTACATTCACGCAATTTGAGGGTCAATGGAAAAGCGACTACTTACTGTTTTTTCCTCATTTCTAACTAACATAGGTATTTTTAATGAATAATAACACTGAAACAGATAGAGAGTATTATTAACCCCTAATGTAAGATGCAATGTTGGCGTTTTTATCAAAATAAAAACCAATGTGGTATATAAAAGAAAACATACAAATACAGTTAAAGGAAGCAGATGAAAGAAGTAAATGAAGTACTTAAACTATAATAACTACATGTAGAATACAGACTAGATCTATAATTATAACAGATGGTGTTAACCATCCAAAGGAACAGTTTTATTGATCGCTGGGCATTGATTTGATATTGACATGACAACATAAACCCAGTAATTATATATCTTTATGTAAATGTTACACTTTACCATTTCAGTAAATTATGCAGAAAAGATCAAAACGAGACAAAACATAAAAGACAAAAACAAGAAAAACAGGATGAAAACAAGACAAAAAGCAATTTAAAAGGTACAAGAATACATTAATTAAGACTGTAACAAAATATATGGATCTATTTAATGGAAATATTACACTTCATAGCTTTGCAAAACTATTGATAAACGTAAACAATGCGACTAAAAATTACTTACAAGATGAAAACAACAAAAAAGAAGGAAAATGTGACAGAAACAAAATGATGTAACAGATGCAACATGACACTAAGAATGCAGCAAAATATACTTTATTAATTTTTAGGTATTTTTTTATACATTGTAATGCAAATATTAGACTTAATGGCTCAGTTAAGTTACTCAGATGAGACAAAAAATGACATAAGGTTGAAATGAAATGTAAACAAAACAAGCATTTACACTGCGTTCCAAATTATTATGCAAATGATGTTTTTGTTTGATTTTCCAAAATACTTGATGCAAATGACGATC